>JAQMYM010000020.1:16279334-16289334 GCA_030014255.1 Parauchenoglanis ngamensis
AGAGTTCCTACGTGATGCAGTAAAACCAAAACTATATTTGTGCACCCAGTAGGTACCTGTCACAATCAGCAACAACTGTTCAGGAAGCAAGACTTTTCCAAAACATTGTTGTGCAGTGTTATCTAATGTTGTTAAGATTAAATTAGTTAGGTGGATTATTGAATTATTCATCTAATTCCGTATTGGGTAAGAGTTGGTATATAATTACATTTAAATTTATTTTCAAAAACGTCTGATTGATGCCATAGTTCGATAATGAAATACATATCCCAGAATGCAACGCGGCTCCTGACGGACCAGATCCTACGGTCGCATTCTGGCTATATAAACCCTATAGACAGCAAAATATAAGCATAGTTCTCTGTGTGGTAGATATAAACCTTTAACTTTAATAAGTTAACCCAGAAAATGTTTTAAATACATTGTTCCGACAACACACGACCTAGTTTGCTGGATTTGCGAGGCTTAGTAGCCTGCTAACGCTAGCGAAGCTAGAGAGGAAAGGGGTTCATGGGACATGTAGTTTGCACACATTGGTCGGGGGAATATATATCAAATATATGTATATTATGCTCTAAGTGCTAAAAGGAAACTCCTGTGAGTGATCAAATGCACGATCCTTACGTTTGTCTGAATTAGAAATGAGTGAATATTTGAAATGATGTACAAAAAGGTTTAAGGCAGAACTTCCGATTGAGGAATTCGACCGGCGCAGGGGTTTCTGGGTACTGTAGTCAGCTAACACTGAGGCGAATGCGTCATGGCGGCCGCGGTGTTGTTAGCGGCGGTGCTGGGCGGCGGAGTGATCCTCATCGCCCGGAGAGTGTTCTCCAGGCACAGGACTGTTCTCCGCCTCCCCGCCGGTACAATGCGCGGAAAAACAGTAATCGTAACGGGCGCGAGCAGCGGGATCGGTAAGGCCACAGCGGCAGAGCTGTTCCGGCTGCACGCGCGGGTCATCATGGCGTGTCGGGACCGCGCGAGAGCCGAACAGGCGGCCGCAGAAATCCGCGCATGCGCAGGTACCTGCGCTCAAGGAGAGCTGGTTATCAAGCACGTGGACCTTACGTCACTGAGATCCGTGCGCGCGTTCTGCCGGGAAATCTTCCAGGTGTGTGTGTGTGTGTGTGTGTGTGTGTGTGTGCGTGCGTGCGTGCGTGCGTTTCAGCATAGCGGGAACTCGTGTAAAGTGTGCTAGCAAAACGATACTTGTCGTAATTGCAGTGTAATTTTAGTATTATTAGTATTATTAGTATTATACGATATTATTTTACTACTAATTTTAGTTCTACACAGCTGCAGTAATTGCTGATGTTCCGGATGGTTCTGTCTCATTTCCCCTCTCTCAGGCCCTATTCAGGCTGTATGATTCCTGATGGTCCCAGATTACCTTCGAATGTGGTTTGAGTGATCAGATCTCAGAGTGTCTAACATTGACATGCTAATTTCTAAATCATAAATCAGGCTCTGTCAAGTCTTTATCAAGTTTATGCTAAGGTTTCATATTTCCCAGTTGCCTAGCAACAGCATGATGAGCTTTATCCATGGGCGGAGCTAGAACTTTCCTATCATGTATTATGGTGTTGTTGTAAACCCCTTTCCTGAGCGAGTCTGTGCTTCAGCGCTTCATTCCAGTTTGCACATAAGTGGTTTAAATAGCAAATCCATTATAGTGTGCAATTTGGGATGAAGTTCCAGCGGTTATTACTCAGTGAGGAATCTGTAATGACTGCGTTGACCAATCACTGGTTGGGAGTATCTCCAGCTCCACCCACTCATACTCATGCTGCCATCACGTGGAACTCACGCAGGATTAGCTGCTAGCTACGATTAGTTACGTAGGTAAATTTTACCTGTTAGACAGTACAGTTTAGTTTGACATGAGATGACCTGCTTGTGTCTGATGTTTTCTTTTAGATACTAAAGTGAGTTTGGATGTTTGAATAACCACACCCATTTGTACTGTGTGTGTGTGTGTGTGTGTGTGTGTGTGTGTGTGTGTGTAGGAGGAACCGAAGCTGGACGTGTTGATTAACAACGCAGGTGTATTCCGCTGCCCCTACTCTAAAACGGAGGATGGCTTTGAGATGCAGTTGGGTGTGAACCATCTGGCTCACTTCCTGTTAACCCACCTGCTGACAGAGCTGATGGTACGTTCCGCCCCGAGTCGCATCCTCGTCGTCTCCTCCAAACTTTACAAATACGGCAGCATCCGATTTGACGACATAAACAGCGGGCGTAACTACGACCCCGCCTTCTGCTACAGCCAGAGTAAACTAGCTAACCTGCTGTTCACGCGTGAGTTAGCGAGGAGACTGGAGGGGCGGTGCGTAACGGTAAACTCCCTCTCCCCTGGGATAGTCAGGACCAACCTGGGCCGCCATGTCCGGGTCCCCCTCCTGCTGAAGCCCCTCCTCTTTCTGGTGTCATGGCTGTTCTTTAAGACTCCAGAAGAGGGAGCTGAGACCCCACTGTACCTCGCCTGCTCTCCTGACGTGGTTAACGTGACAGGAAAGTTCTTCTCTAACTGCCAAGAGGACGAGCTCCTGCCTAAAGCGACAGATGACGACACGGCAAAGCGGCTATGGGACCTGAGTGAGACCATGGTCGGGATGAAGGGCTGAGTTGGAGTTTGCTGGTTAAATACAATTTAACTGATTTTTTACAAAGTTGTGTAATTTACAAACCTACAGAATGTCCTGAGGTAGTGCTGAAGGCATGATGCAGCACTGCACTGGAGCTTGGCCTACATTTACAGAGAAACCTGCTGGTTCTTGTGGAAGTGTCCATCCGTCTCTCCACTACTGAAGTCTCTACAGATGGATGTTGAAGTGGAATATCAGCTCCATCACGTCAGAATGCACTGCACCATTGTCATGGCTATGCTAAGAGCAGCTTGTGATCGGCGCCCCCCAGAGGCTCGGTGTGAGTGTGTGTGGTTACAGATTTGTGAGAAACAGAATATAAATAAAAATTATTGTGATTATGTATGCGACTGATAGACTGGTATTACATCCCATAATACTAAACTCCACTGCAATGGGGGGGCATGGGGGGCAGGTGGAGAAGAGAGACAGACAGACAGAGACAGTGCCAGTGCACCTATTGTGCTTTATTAGAGAGAGAGAGAGAAACTGAAAGACAGACAAACATGGTGTGAGAGAGACAGACAGACAAAGTGAGACAGGCACTGAGCAAGACAAGTGAGCAGTTGTGCTTTATTAGAAAAAGACAGAGAGAGTGAGACAGACTCTGTGTAGTAGCGGTTTTGCTTTGTTAGAGAGAGTGAGACAGGCTGGTATAGTAGTTGTGCTTTATTAGAGAGAGTGAGACAGGCAGAGAGTGAGACAGGCTGGTGTAGTCATTGCGCTTTATTAGAGAGAGTGAGACAGGCAGAGAGTGAGACAGGCTGGTATAGTAGTTGTGCTTTATTAGAGAGCGTGAGACAGGCAGAGAGTGAGACAGGCTGGTGTAGTAGTTGTGCTTTATTAGAGAGAGTGAGACAGGTAGAGAGTGAGACAGGCTGGTGTAGTCATTGTGCTTTATTAGAGAGAGTGAGACAGGCAGGGAGTGAGACAGGCTGGTGTAGTCATTGCGCTTTATTAGAGAGAGTGAGACAGGCAGAGAGTGAGACAGGCTGGTGTAGTAGTTGTGCTTTATTAGAGAGAGTGAGACAGGCAGAGAGTGAGACAGGCTGGTGTAGTAGTTGTGCTTTATTAGAGGAAGGTAAACAGAGTAACGGTGATAAGGAGGCTCATGCATGACGGTGTGTCTGATTACAGGGGGACAGAAACAGCGGAGCGTCAGTGAGGTAGAGGAGCCGAAACAGAAGAATCCAATCAGAAACTCAGAACACCAAAATAAACCTGTACATCATCCAATCAGAAGAGCAGGGGGTGTGGCTCTGAAACTTTGTTAAAGCTCCGCCGCAAACGCTAGAACACACACTCTGTTGCGGGTGGAGTGTTTATACAGTGTGTGTATTACATAATGCACTGTGAGCGGTGAGTGTGTGTTTGTGTGTGTGTCAGGATATAGTGCTAATCTCATACTCTAACTGCTAATTAGCCCATTAGCTAGCAGGCTACATTAGCACAAACCTCTTCCTAGGCATTGCTAGCATTTGGAACACGGTCAATAATTTGAAAGTAAGGTCAGATATCTGTATATTCCCAAATCGAGGCTTTTTGTTGTTATTCAGCAGTGGTAGGGGCTCATAAAGACACCATTATTCCCTCTCTGTAATCAGAGATTCATTCAATACTGATATACTAAACAATAAATACAGCTAGGGATAAATTAGAATTTCACTTTTACTCTCAAAATTAGCACGTCCTTTTACAGTTAGCATGTCATCTCCAAGCATCTCTGTAGTAAAGCTTTCCATAATCTCATACCTCACACCACACCACACCACACACTGTGTATCAAATCACAATTTCCAAAATCCAAAAAAACAAAACATTTTTTTTCCTCAATATAACAAGATAGTACTCACTGCAGAGATGCAGTAGGTGGAGCTGGACCTGACGCTCCTCCTATAACCCTAACCCTAACCCCACGAGATGATCTGCAACACAAAACACACTTGTGTAGCTGGAAGGTTGTCTCCATCCCTGGACTTTTATTCTGACTCCACCAGCTTGGAGGAGCTGACTCAGGTCTGACTCCACCCCTAGTTCTGCAGCAAGCGGTTCTTGGAAAAAAACATTGTGAAGTAAATAAGCAGCGTTTACAAGCATTAAATCTGCTTTAGAAATATCCAAGCTTCATATCAACCACAGCACATCATCATGACTTCATCTCCACTGTAGAAAAACACCACTGAGCAGAAACACAGAGAGAACGCACAGTTGGGTCGGCAAATTGTCTGAGTGCACCACTGAGAGGCGGCTGATTGTATAATGAACGTCACACCGACCTCGGTCTGAAACGCTCAGTAACGCTCTGATTCACTGATGTACTTTTTATATCAAGCAGAGAGATGATGTCAGGAAAATTGGTGTATCAGCAAGTAAAAAGTCCATAACTGACTCATTGGTTGGTTTTGGATTTGTTATAGTCATGTCCTCAAGGGCTCTTCACTCCACCCCCTATACCAAACTTGCCAGATTCAGAAAACTGTCTGCATCACTGGCCGGAATCGCGGTAACCGAGCGCCACAGTGCTGTCACTCACCACACAGGCAGCAGTGCGTTTGGTTTTGCCTGGTTTCCATGGGCGGGGCCAGGAGGTGGAGTTACACACTAAACAGTTTCAGTGTTATGCTACTTAACTGATAATGTTCTCATTTTATGTAACTCTGATATCCATATTAGGCTTTGTTTATCATGTTGTATATGAACAAATTTAATTTTAAATGCTCCATGGAAGCCTTTACACAAGAAACGTGTTAAACATAAAGTTAGATCTTATTTACAGACTAAACTGTCTAGTTTAAACAGCTACACACCAATTTAATGAACATTTTGTGAATCTCACTTCATGTTCGTCACCTGAAAGAAAGTGATTCCAAAACAAATTCATATATTAATACAAACAAGATAAGCTATTAATTTAGGACAAAAGTAATGACACCCTATAAAAGTAAGCAGTGTTAGTGTGTGTCTATGATAACTGACGCGCTGCAGTGGCTGAGCTGCATTAATGGAATATTTAGCACATGCTGCACTTAGGAGGTGCTCTTTCAGTGTTTAGTCACCATTCTGCCATTTTGTCATTGAGTGGTGATTCGGCTATGTGGTAAACATTTTGGTAATTTACGGCTGATTGGTGTTTATCAACACACACATGTACAAACACGTTTTTTGTAAGTCTGGTAGGAATATTTAGTTGGGTTTGGCCACGAAAACATTTATACACAACTTTACTAAAAGACTGAGAAGTCTTTTTATCAATGTAGCCCTAGTTTTAATAACATAATTTAAAAATCGTGCATTCTGTTTGGCTGAAATCAGTATAAACAACAATATCTTTCACAGAGATTATAATGGAGGTCAGTAGCGCACTCAGACGTGTGTCCCAAACTGAATAAAGTGAAATCAGGTCATCAGATTATCAGAATTTAGTGGAGTTATTCTCTGCTGAGGCCCTCCTCATAAAGTAAACGTTTTGTTCTGTGTTAAATAAAGTTTTCAGTGTATTTGAGGAACCTGGGTCTTTAGAGCGTCCTCAGTTAAGCAGAGTGCCATAGAGTTGTGCTTTTGTTAGGCTGTCCTTCCTGGTCAGACCCAGAGTGGTGAAGGTTTGGTACTGTGATGCTGCCTGAGTCGGAGAAGAACTCGTTTCCTGAGGAGAGGCGCTGATCCGGTCCGGCTGAAACGACTGCAGCTCAGCACCAATTTCCATGGATCCGATTTCCAGTGACTCGTTGGAGCTGTTGGGACTCACCTCCACCTCCTCGTCCTCATATTCTTGCTCGAGTCCAACCACCTGCTGCTCCACCTCTTGGTTGTCATCCTCAGTGCTGTACAAGTGTGTATTCTGGAGATCAGCGCTGGAGAATGGATCGAGCATAGCGGAACCATGGTGCCGATAGGCATCACTTCCCTCCTGGAAGCTGCTGTAGAGAGGGCCAAGCCGGATCTTGGCGGGTCTGACAGAGAAGTGCTGCTCGGAGAAGCTGTATGGTGAAGCACGTCCGGCGCTGCAGTACGAGTGAGCGCTGACATCCTCTACACTCAACCGCCTCCATCGGCCAATCAGCACCTCCTGCTCCTCCTCTGGTTCTTCCTCCTCTTCTGGCACCAGCGCACTGCCACGCCGACTGTCACCATAGTTGACACTGGGGGAGGTGGACGGTGGGAGGGGCTCGTATGGCTCACTGTAGCATGACATTGCACCACTGTAGAGAGGAGAGCCTCCATTTTGGTAAGCATGAGATGCACTGAAGGCACTCGGACTTTCTCTTTCCCAGGAATCATCACTTTTGTGCTCATACTCACCACCATCTCGCCACTCCATGTAGATCCCATGGTGTTGAGGTGAGGAGGTGGTGCTGTAAGGAGGCTCGGCCCCCTTTTCTTCAGACCCACCCCCACTGAAACTGGAGTAGGAGCTTGAAGCTCCGCCCACAGAAGTGTTAAAATGAGGGAAGCGGTGCAGGTCAACACTGGGCCTGCGCTCACGACGCCGCTCATCTGGGCAGTATAGTGCCGTGTCACTGCTGTAAACATCACACTTAGCCACACCCCTCAAACCCAGACCCAGACGCTCGTCTCCACTCACAGGTGTGCCAATAAGGAAGCCCGGGTGCTCTTGAGGCTCGTGGAGCTCATGACGTGTTGGACTCGGGGACCGCGATGCTTCCTCTGGTTTCTCTAAAACGTTAGCCATCACAGAGGATGGAATGGGGTCAGAATATGGCGAACGACAGATTGGTGAGGAATCCTCAATGTGCAGACTCAGACGCTCCAGAAAGTCTGCCGGTAACTGAGAGAAAAGGAAAAAATGATAAATGATCTCTTAATGATATCTGTGTTTTCATCAAATAATTAATAACATTGTGCAGACAAAAAAAGGTCCCTCCTGAGGCATTGATCCATTATTACACCACTCACCAGCATTCATCTGTGTCCATGGCAACAGCAGCAGAGTAAACCATATGTAATTAGCTAGCGGGACGTTTCAGGCTAATTACAGTGTTCGATAATAAGCACTGAAGCCTGAAGTATGCGTTTTCAGCAGCAGGAGAATAAAAGAGAAGGTTTTGTATGAGTTGGACCTCACTAGGGAACGTGAAGTAACATGTTTTTGATAATAAAACTGAATAAATCTGTCTATCTGCCTGTGGCTGCATCCTTAGCCACCACAACACTACCCTAAACAGTGCAATAAAAAAATAACACACAGTGTCACACTGCTGTATTGCACTATTTAGGGTAGTGGTGCATCACTTTGGGGCGCAGCTGCAGGCAACCTAGTCTGTCTGTGGGTGTATGAATGTGTGTACGTGTGTGTGTGTAAGTGTGTGCTCAGTGGTTAGGACATTTGACTAGTGATCGGAAGGTCATGAGTTCAAATCCCAGCACCTCCAAGCTGCCACTGTTGGGCCCTTGAGCAAGGCCCTTAACCTTCACTGCTCACTTGTATAAAAAATAAGATGTATGTATTGCTCTGGATAAGGGTGTCTGCCAAATGATGTAAATGTAAATATAAAAAGTCACTGGGAGTGTGCGTGTATGTGTAACAGTAAACCCACCTCAGAGAGCTGAGCTCTGTACTGAGACTGATTACACTGCAGTAGCTGAGCTGCCAGGTTGCAGTCCTTCCTGTATGAATCCTGCACATAACACACAGAAAGTTACACACACTTACACACACACTGTGCAGCCGGGGTATAACTGAGAAACCCAGAAAAAATACACAACAGATAACACATACACATGTAAGCGACCCTCTGTGATGTTATATAGTGTGTTCTACTGTTATAGGGTTAACTGGTGGTCTGGTTATTAAGTCTTATAAATATCTATTAGCGGCGAAGCGCTGTGGGTGCGAGACAGTCCAATGTATTCTAACCAAAAGTTGTTCAAAACTTTATGCTAAGTCAAATGATATGGCTGCAGTTGTCCAATAAATTTGACGCCATCAAACAGGAAGTGAGGTCATATCTCAGCAAAACTTTGATACATCAAAATCAAGTTTGGGTTATAGACTTGGGAGCCAATTTTGAGAAAGCCCAACAAAGACTGTATCATTTGACTACTAGGGGGACTGCAATAAGCCAAAATGTGTTTTGGATAATAGCTGTTGATCAGTTTGCTTTAGAAAAATAGCTCTTGTGGCTTCTAATACCACTGGATGTCCCCAGGCTGATCCATGGGAATATTCATGTCCACCTAATTTATGTGGCCGCCATATTGGAATTTATTGAAAATTTAAGAATTTCCTACTTTGTTCAATCTTTCTCAACTTTGTCAGAGATGATCTTAGTATGAATCCTCACAAGAGGCATCGGGTAGATTTTTGGTTTTCAAACCTGTCTGTCATTGTAAATCAAATTTGGTGGCCTTGGCCACCTATCAGGATGTGTGACCATATCTCACCAATGCTTTGATGTTTGAAACCAGTCTTGGTATTTCGACTCAAGACCACCTCCTGAAGATGTGCACCAAATGTGTCATTCGTTTGTCATTTGACCACTGGGGGCGCTGCAATAAGCAAAAGTGTGTTTTTCCTGATATGTTTCGATGGATTGGCCATATAAAAGGGGGTGTTATGACTGTTAATTGGCAGGACCTGTCTCTGCCAGTCCTGTCATGTCCCTGTTTTGCCAGCAGATGTCCCTAGTCATCCCATACACTCCTGATAAGCTTGGCCCCATTACTGTTGCTTGCAACTGTATTTGTTATAGTAAAAAAAAAAAACATTTAGCAGTAGTAGTAGTCACTGGTGCCTGGTGGTGATATTAGATGGGAGGCTAAAATCTCTCAATAGCTTAGCAATTAATTATCAATATCTTAACAACTATTCGGGTTTACCAACACTTTATATTTCAAGGACTCAACAACAACAATAATAATAATAATAATAATAATTTGTAAGTTGCCCTACATGAAGGCATTTATCAAATGCTGTTAATGTAAGTAATATTGGAGCGCATTATTACACACACGCACAAAAAATTACTTAAAGGCGCTGCTGCATTCATTGTTTATAATGTTTTTAATGTGTTACCCTAAATTGCCACATAAATCTAAAATGAGCTCCTCAGTGTAAAATGCCTGGCTCCGCCCCTGATCGAGAGGACAGGCCTTCTGTTACCTCATTACACATGAATTTAGGGGAATGTTCTTTTCAAAATGTAAAATAATGCACAGAGACGACTGTAATGATCAGATCACACACACACACACACACACACACACACACACACACACACACACACACACAGAGTAGATGATAGTGTTGATTGACACACTGCAGGTTCAGTAACGTAATATTTGATGACTGCTGGATCTGTATCATGAACACATCACCTGCCAAGTCACATTATTCT
>JAQMYM010000020.1:16295325-16316378 GCA_030014255.1 Parauchenoglanis ngamensis
GTGTGTGTGTGTGTGTGTGTGTGTGTGTGTGTGTGTGTGTGTGTGTGTGTGTGTGCATGTGTGTGTGTGTGTGTGTGTGAGTGTGTGCGTGTGTGCCTGCTACAAAGTCTGTGATTCAGAATGGTGGTGACAGGTTCACTAGCTGTATGGCCTCTGAACAGCCATAACAGAACCTTTAAACGAATCACTCTGTGAGGTCCTTTTTGGGCTGTTGGATGGGCACAGGTGTAAACTGGTTTTTTTTGCCTTTACAGATGAGTAACCTGTGATGATAATGGAAGAAGTTCATATTATCCAGGGCTTCTAGGTTGTGAAGTTATTTACAATGATTTTTTCACTTATTAGTCCATTTAATGGGTCAGAATCATGAGGAAGTTGGTATTTTAGTATAGTTGCTAATTAGTTAACACTTTGTGAATTGTATTCAGCATTTCATTTCTTTTCATTTTTTGAAATGTGGGCAGAAATCACAAAAATCACCAGAACATGGAGAACATGAAGCTCAATAAACTACTAATTATATATATAGTAACTAGTTTAAAACATTTTATGTATCGCATCTATTGTATACACTACAGATTTGGTTCACTTCCTTCAGTTGGACCAATTCGCAGCCGAATCTCTTTCATGCTGTAATGAAACTGCACTAGATTTCGAAGTGGATTTGGACATGGAGTGAGACCACATCACTCAGACCAGTTATTTTGGTCTGCACCTGAGTGCAACTACAGTGTTCTCACCTGACTAAACAAACGGAACCAAAGAGGAAAAAGCACCAGGGTTCGATTCCACCAGACTAAACGCTGCCTATATGAAAGCAACTTAAGACTGTGTGACATCAAAGTGAAGTCCTACACAAGCCATGAGATCACTGGAAACTCCCCTAGGCTGCTGCACATTGCCATAAATAAAGACTCTACAGCTTGAACATTCTCTTGGATTGTTCATTTTATTGTCAACCAACATCACCTACAGAAGTATCTCCTGAGAATAGATTGATACAAAGCGAATGCTCTAAGAAACTCCCAGCTTTATTACAGTTTTTATCCAGCAATAATTTTATAACATGACAAGCAGAGATATGTGAGCTACCAAAGCATTTACAAGCAGTGTGCTCATAGTGGGATCACACACAAACACCCACAGGCAAAGTGTGATTTGTGGTAATACATGTAGTTGTCTATTGGTTTGTATGTATTTGTACAGCAGGCTGCATAATTCCAAATGTAATCCTTTTAGATGTTTTTGCTTTGCCTTAGAAATTTATTTCACATTTTGATCTCTGAAACACGCATTGCTTTTTTGTTACAGCATCTCTGCAATGTGTCAAATAAAAGGCCTCCTTGGGTGTCATTTTTAAAATGCTGGCTGCTCCGCTCGCTTAAGTCTATCCCTGCTGCATTCCCTCACCCAGAACTGTCACAGTGATTTCTTCTCTCTCCCTCTCTCTCTCTTTCTCTTTTGCTGAGAAGCGGTTTAATCCATCCGTGAATATGGTTCAGTACTGGGTCACATACAGCTGTACACACACTCACTGGAAGCACATGTTGGCAGTAATTAAGCATAAAACACCTCTACCTCATTTTGTCATGCTGTCATACTGTCATCATTAAATTACCATTTTATATAAAGCACACGGTGGACTAAGATGTAAATAAGAACATATGCAATGAAAGGAAGTGTCTTTGGGAATGCAGTTCAGGCATTGTTTCCTCTAATTTCTCATGCTATCTTTCTCGTGTTTGTTGTTTTGGGCATTCGTGTTTTGTCATTCTGTGATTGATTCCAGCTCTTGCAGCAGCCCGCGTCTCTTTGTAGCCCTAATTCACTGCCATATTCCTGACAGACAGCACTGCTCGAGATGGGCTGCCACCACCGCTTTGTGATGGATTACCCTGGACTAACTGCATCATTCTCTCTGTCCCTGTCTCTCTTAAAAAGCCATACACACTCTTAGGCACCTAACCATGCTTTACCCATGCTTACGTGAATACACATAAATGTAAAGTACAAAGTGCATTTACCAGGCTATGTGCACATATATGTGGATGTTAATGTGGGGTTTTAGAATTGGCTAAAAATATGTTGTTGAACAGTAAGTAGATTAACAGTGTTAAGACAGGATTAATCTCCTTACTGAAATTAGTGATGAAAATGTATTGACAAAACATTTTTAAAATTGTCAGTGATAACCAGAACGAGGATTTAAAAATCAACACTTGATTAAAAAATTTTTCGATTAAAACAATTTTGTTAAAATTACGGAGATTTTTATCTCATTGTTGACTAAATTAATGACACATTTAAAAAAAACTTGATGATGCTGGTATGTCTTTTAACTGTGTCTTTTATCATCCTACACCAATACTTTAGTCTTTTTTCTTCAACACTATTTTGATATATACATATTATAATATATATGATATTTACACCAAACAAGCATAAACATATGTGAAGCATTGTATTCATTTTCTGATTAACATGCTATATTTGTTTTTATGATTCCTTTATTGATATATTGTGTACAGTTTACAGATTAGGATGCATTGAAGTGAATTTTGGAGCTTACCTTGGAATTTAATGCAGGACTGGGACTGGTGAACAGGAGCTCAAGGTCTAAACATAGTTCTTGTGAGGTTGCTGCATCACTTGTTTTCTGTATTGGTTGTGGTGCAGGGAAGCAAACTACTACCATGAATCCTGAAAAAGCTGCTGCTAACTCAGATGATCAGTGTGTTTCTATTGCTATGGTATATGAGGAGGTTGCATGGCGGTGAAGTGGTTAGCACTGTCACCTCACAGCAAGAAGCTTATGGGTTCGGACCTGCCGGCAGACTTTGCCTCTCACTCAAAGTCAGCTGGGGAAGCTTTATCCTGACAGATAAGCAGTATAGATAATGGATGGATGAGATAATAGACAATCAGAAGGCGAACTATAATTAAGCTATTGATCTTCATATCGGCTACAAACAGCTGTATTGTCTGTCTTGTTAAACATCTAAAGATTTAAACATTAAGCACCTCTGAATTTACTGCAAGATGTAAATTATTTTAAAATTGTGTCTTTGTCAAATGTAGCCACCTTCAAAACTACTGTATAGCTAGTGAACTGGAAAAAGCAATTGATTACCTGGTCATTAAGTCAAGTCAAGTCAAGTTTATTTATCATTTGCGCAGTATGCCAGGACATATTCGCAACATATGCATGAGTATGCTCCTGTAAAAGTATATCGCACACACACACACACACACACTGTAAACCAGAAGCAACAACATCCTTATTGATGGCATTTTGGATACCATAGCAGAAACCTGGCAGGAAACAAAATAAAGAATCTGTTGGCAGAACATCTTAATATGGACAGTTTACTCCAGATATTACTGATCTGAATGGTACTCATTACCTCAGCAGATTTTGAAATATTAAGGGCCAGAGTCATAAAATTTTCCCATTACCAAGACAAGGAGAAAATCCTAACAACAGCTGAACTTACAAAGAAAGAAGTGTATTTATTAATGACATGTTTCTGAATCTGTGCACCTCAGGAGAGAATTACTACCTCAGCTACAGGAAGAGTGCTGTGAACATAACATACCCACAATTAGTGTGGTCATTACCTGCCACACTATTTATTTCCAATGAGACCAAACTCTGGAAATAATTACTTTACATAGTGTTTCTTTCTGGTAAACACCTTCAAATATGACTGAAGTTAGAAAACATCTTTCCATCCATTCACTACTAATTGCTGTTGGTCTGCTTATAGTAATTAAGTATACTTAAAATTTGTAAATTATGTTTAATTATATTGAGCTATGAGCACTGAGAATCACATTTTCTACACTCCATTTAAATAGCTTCAGTTTCCCCAGAAAATATGATCATCTAGCGCACTGTGTCTTTACCAAAGTACTATTTTTCTCTTATTGCTACGTCCTCAATGGACACAATATTGTACATTACTGTAGAGGAAAGAGTCAGAGGTAGGGTTCCATTCTTGCAAGTACAAACCCAGACTTTTCACACTTGTATAATCTTGTGGTTAAGCCTTATTATTATTATTATTATTATTATTATTATTATTATTATTATTATTATTATTATTATTATTTTAAATACCCAAATTCTTTTCATGGGAAAAATATAATGGTGGATCAGGTAGCCACCAATAAAAATAATAATGTTGGCCTTTTTCAAAACCATAGCTCCACCACTGAACAAAATTAATCACAAAGGCATACTTTGTTTCAGTATTGATTTACTTGAATTACCCTCTCTACTGACTTTTATTCCCTTTATTATAATTATGTCTTCCTGCTTGTTCTCAAAGCATCTACACCTCTACATCTCATTGATGAATCTGATTGTAGGCTCTAAGACTTTATGTTCAGACTAGTTTGCTGATATTGCTGATATATTCCCTGATTTTTTAATACCTACTACACATAAACAAGAAAGGATGACAAGCACTTTCAAGCACAGAGAGTTTAATACAAGAAGAAAATGCAGCTCATTAATAAGCTTTCATTAGCCTTGACTTAAATCATGTTTATGAAGCATTCCAACCTTCATTTCCTGTAGTATTTTATAAATATGGAGACCACAAACCATTAAATAAGTCTTCTCTCATTTTTTTTAAAAATGAGCTTCATAGCAAGTTTTTGCTCCCCTCCTCAGCTGCTTTTCATTACAGCAATACATGAAACGTGTTAATACATACAATAATACAATACATACAAGAAATTCAAGTATTTAATTAGCCAAGTTAAGATATTTAAGCAATGAATTTGAAGAATCTCAAATGCTTTTCATTTTCATTTTAGAGATGGTATTTATGTTTTTACTGATCCTCTGGCAAATATTAATGGTTTCGATTATTTCTTTAAAAATGTTTGCCCTATACTCATCTATAAAAATTTATTATATCTCTGCATGCTCTCTAGATTTTTATTTTCATTCTGTTCCATTTTAATTTGACCAACATAGTGAACAAACATTTGTTGGAAATTATCAGTACCTTGAACAGTTCTGTAGCTGTGGATGAGAAGATTAGTCCTTCTCAGTCTTACACTGGTTAAGCTATTAAATTTTGTCCTTCATAAAAAAATCCATGAAGCAAGGTGTCATACTGAAGGCTATAATATGCGAAGGTCATATCATCGTGCAATGCAATTCAGGAGACTCTAGTTTCTTTTAAATAACTATTGCCTGATTTTCACTCATCCATGGGTCTTTCTCCTACCAAAAAGAAAATCAGTATTAAAAATTCATGATCATTTAAACTTATAAAGTATCCTGTCTGAAAAGCAAAATGCCCTATACAAAAGCTTTTATAAGTTTTAAAATTAGTTTTAAAAAATTATCTGTACTTAATAACATGCCATTAGACAAATTGCATTTTTACAGCTTCTGATTCTGCCATTATATGTACCATATAATATTCCATTATTTGATATTCACTGTGTGCCACAAGATTTAATTCTTTTGCCGCTGCTATTTCTGTCACTAGAGAAAATTTCCATTTTATTTGCAGATGACATCAATCTGACTTTTGTGTAACAAAACCTCTATTATCATTAATCATTGTAACCAACAGCCTCGAAACGTTCACAAATACAGTCATAAAACTTAACATTAAATATAATTGTATTTACAAATGTATAATGTCATAAAAATGTGACATCTTACAGCCGTAAATATTATTGTATTAATAAATATTAATACAAACTTATTAGCATCTTGATATACTGAATAAGGTATATAAATAAAGAATCATCTTGAATCACCTGCATTTCTATTTCAGAATCTGCAATTAATATGCATCAGTTTGTCTATTTATTTACAAAGTCAAATTTCAGTCAGATTTGGCTCCTAGAATAAGACTTGAATAATTATTTTACTTTTATTTTATATTAACATACAGTATATATAAAATATAGGACAGAATCTGACAAGTTATAATGTATTGTGTTGTTTTTCAAGGGTTTTATCCCTTTCATATTTAGAGATCCATACTGATTGATTTAATTGTATAAGAAATATGTTGCTGCATATATATTGCTAACCTTAACTTATATATTCGGTTATACTGCTAACCATTTGATCCCCACCAAGACTTAAACAAACACACATGCACACACACACACACACACACACACACACACACACACACACACACAGAGAGAGAGAGAGAGAGAGAGAGAGAGAGAGAGAGGGAACAGGGACAAGCAAGTTCCACACTCACCTGTACAACCAGGTAAATCTTCAGGTGTTTTAGCTCAAATATGCAGGACAGGAAATAAATATAGGAAATAAACCAGTCTGTCTGACAGCAGAGATGTGTACAGTGCTGTGTTTTTGTGGGATACATCTGATATGTCTCGATGTGTTTACAATGCAGAGGCGTTGAGGTTTGTCTTACTTCATTATAGACTTACTATATCTATTTGTGTGTGTGTTTCCCAGTTACAGTGAGTGTATTGTGAGTTTACTTTACCATGTTAAAGGTTCCATTTGAAGGTTATATATATTTTTACGCATGCTCTATATTTGTTAGTAGATCTTGGTTACATTCTTCCCTAAATAGTGTCCTCACTAGAACTTAAGCCATTTTGAGGCTTTATCTAAAACTTTAGAGTTCAACTCTACTTACTCTTTCAACTAGAATGTCAGACATTTTAAGATCCCAAATCCTAGAGCTTTTAGATGTTATTAGTTGCTGAAATTCGTTCTCATGCTAGTATTTTAGTTACACCCTAGCATATGCATATTTATTGTTTTTGTCCAATTTAACAATTTGCATGCTTAATATTGCAATTATCACATGGTGTTCTTCACACAGTTCCTCATAAGTATTGTTTTAAGCATTGTATTAAGCATTAAAACATGAGGGTTTCTTCCTCAGGACCTAATATGAGGTGAAGAAGGAGACGCAAAAAGAAACACAGGGTCAATGGCGTTCTTCAGAAGTTTCCAGGAGAGCCTGTCCTCCGTGTCTGTCTCTTCCATACTGGACTCGGTGTCTAGTACAGTCTCAAACACAGTGGATGGTGTGAGGACAGCAGTGAGCGACGTAACGTACACGGTGAGCGACCAGCTGACCGAGCAGGTCAACACCATCATCAACAAGAAGCAGAGTGATGATGAAGACAAAGGGAAAAGGGATGAGGGTGAGCCGTCCTCGGAAAAGGACTCGGATAGCAGGACTGAAGCAGGAGGACGAATAAACTCAAAGAAACACGCTTATGCAGACGAGGAGGAGGAGCGACGGGAGAGAGAGAAGCAGGAGCAGGAGCGTAGGAATGAAGAGGAGCAGTGGGAGTGGTGTTACACTCCATCTAAAGGCTGGTACCGCAAACGCAGAGACCCAGACCAGAGAGACACCAGTGCAGAGAGATGGGAGAATAAAGAGGAAAGGACAGGAGTGAATGAACAGCTGTCCTGCTCTAATGGAGACATGAACTTACAGGAAGTGACATCTGTAAGGATGGAGAATAACGAAGGAGGACAGGAGGACACCATCTCCAAGACCAGTGGTGAGACAGCGTACTGCGAGGACACTGGGACAGAAAAATGTCCAAACTCCAACGAAGACCAGACAAATGGACATGCCCGAAACGGGCATCCCCAAGACGGAGACATGCGAGATGGGCACGCCCAAAACAGAGATGTCCAAGACGGAGACGAGATTCAGTCAGATGAGAGGAGAAACTCCACATCTACTAAACCCAAGCAGAACACCGGTATCGCTGTCTGTCTTTTTATCTTCCTGTATGTCTGTCTGGTTGGCAATCTATACATGTTTCTACCTGTCTGTCTGATTATCTATTTATCTGCCTACCTGTCTGTCTCTTTGTCCATCTACTTGTTTGTCTGTCTTCCTGTATACTTGTCTTTCTGTACTCGTCTGTCTCTCTCAGACAATACTGTCCTACAAACAGTACCTAGGGTCTGTCTGTGAACCTCCTTCTGTCTCTGTCTATCCCTCTGTCTGTACATCACTTTCAGTCTGTCTATATATCTATTTGCCTGTCTATACGTGTCTGTCTCTCTCAGACTGTGAGATGGATGATTATGTGATCAGTTCCTCTGTACTCCTGTAGGGGGTGGAGCTGTAGAGAGTGAAGGTGTGGAGAGACAGTTACCTGAGGATGAAGTCAGTGAAGAAGGTGCGACAAATGACGCCACACTGACAGTCCTGTTTTAAATGACTTTAGATTTAGCAGTTTAGGATGCAGCTCTACTCCTACTGCATTGTCTTGCTAATGATAACACTAATGCTAGTTTCCTGCATTCCCAGATAGCGGCAGGTCAAGAGGCTCGAGTGTCCTGAAGGACCAGCAGGAGGAGGATGAAGCCACGGAGTCAGAGGATCAGTTAGAGGTCACTGAGGTCAGCAGGGACAGTAAGGACACAGAGCGCTCCTTTAACAAAGACCGCTTCCGCCGCTGTACTCTCCTCTGAGGCTCCGCCCACTAACCAGCCTGTCCAATCAGGGACAATCTATCAAACACCCACCTCATACATGGGGATAAAATACATGATGGGTGGAGATTAGAGGATCAAACTGACATCATCAAATTGCTGTTAAGTTCGCCTTGATCATTATGATGGATTTTATATTACGTATAAAAAAAAGTGGGGCATCGAGTCACATCGAAATGTCTATAAAAACGTCTGCCATGCTCCTGCTCTGCCATCATCAAACCAGAGAGGTGCACATACACACTCTGTACAGGTTACAGAGTTCCTAAATGTTTAAATGGGCAAATAAAAGTGTTAAATAAGAACAGAAGTGAATGAATCAGAAATTATTCCCATGATTATGAGTGTGAACAGAGATGAGTAGAGTGAAGAGATGATAATGAGCCACGTCTTTAAACACCATGAGTGCATGATGTGGATGAAGTGGACAAAGTGAGGACAAACTCATTTCCTGTACGCTTATTGCACATTGCAGCAGTAAGGGTGGTGCTGGTGTCTTTCCATCAGTAAATAAGGTTATAAATGTAGAGGTTATAAATGTATTGGTAAGCTTTGTCATTTATTGGAGCTGGAATTAAATATTTAAATGTGATTTTCTCCCGTTTCACTTTAAAATTAGACTTTAATAGTAGAACTTTACTTCTGAGACACAACAAAAACAGATTTCAGTTCAGGGTGTTTGTTTTCACAACTATATAAAGCAGAAAAGGACAGAGTGTTTGGGGTGTAAGGCGTTTATTGTACAGAGTGTTTGGGGTGTAAGGTGTTTATTGTACAGTGTTTATGGTATAGGGTGTTTACGGAGCATTATGCAGTGCCATTGCACTCACTGTAATAAATGATAAATCAGAAGTGTTAGCAGTGTAGATTATGAATAATGAGTGAATCGTTTCACAAATACATGTTGAATTCTAGCACTTTAGCGTCTTCTCATTTTAACACATTAAACTGAATGTTTTGGTGTTAGTGTAGTTGTTGCAAAGCTCCTGTGGGGGCAGTAAAGAGCTGTAAACGTCTTACAAAATAAAAGCACATTCGTTTCAGGACAAACACTGCTGCTCAAGCACTATAAAAACCTGTACATGAGAAAGTAATGTTCATCACACACTCCTCTCAGCAACGCGGTGTCTACAATGTACACATTCTCACTCTCATGGAACTGTCTCACACACCTCCAAGCTGTCTCACACCCTGCCAAACCTGTCTTACACCCTGCCAAACCAGTCTCATGCCCTGCCAAAATGTCCACAATTCAGTAAATCCACTTCCTCTTTATTTTCCCCTCTCGGGTGAGACAGGTCAGATTTAGGGGTCTGAAGTGAGTGAGCACTGTTTCCTGTGTTTATCTAACTCTGAGGAACAACACATTCTCCCACACAACTGTGTACATCTCAGGAAATTTTATTTTAAAGTATGTAGAAAAAGACTTACAACTTATTTACAGTTTACCAGTCATCTGAAACAAGTCACACAGGAAAAACACACGCGCGCGCACACACACACACGCGCACACATACAGTAGTTTTACAACAACCAGTCATTCATTACCTAACTACTAACACATTGTTCTGAAGGGCTCTGCTCCAATGCAGGTCTTCAGCAGGTTCTTGTCAGGTTATCCACTTAAATAATTGTTCTCACTTAGCCTGACTATGCGCTGTAAGCATTGAAGGGTGTTTATGGTCTGTGTTCCTCACCCCGGTTCTTCTCCTTTCTCTAATAAATCCTCATTCACTCTGGTCACGGAGAACCTCGAGGTTCCTTGCTGGGTTTGTGAGTCATCGTTGTCAAAGGTAAACCTAAAGGTAGGGATCTGAATGGATCTCTGGAAGACATTTCTCGAGACCAATTCGAAACTTCCTGCTCTCTTTAGAACTTCCTTTTCTGAACACTTCTCCTTGCCCAGGTCCAGATCTTGGCTCAGTTCCTCCTGAAGGGGTCTGCACTCCTCCAGATCTCCGGTGGAACCTCGTGCTCTGTTGATGACCATGTACACATCGTCTCCAATGCTGAACCTGCGTTTCTGGCGTGGTGACTGTTCCAGCGGCACCACCATCTCTTTGAGGAGTTCACTGCAGCTCTTGGAGCGTGTGAGCTCCTCCTCTTGCTGCTTCTTCTTCTTCTCGGCTCTGCCAATGGCTCGGATTACATCACTATAGTCCTCTCCTTTCTCTGACATGAACTTGAAAATGTCCACGATGCTGGGTGTGTGAGGCAGTGGTGCTTTATGTATCTGCTCCAGCTGAACAGGAGAAAGATTGTGACGCATGTGTCTACGTTTCTTCAAAACTTTGTGTGCCTCCACCACCATGTTGACATTCCAGCTGAAGAACAGGGAAAGCCATGCCAGACCCATGTAGATCCATAACTCCACACAGAACCGGTATGGAGCCTTGTAGTTCACCTCCGTGTTCACACCTGGAACCAGACAAAAACAATAAATGTACTGTATATTTTAGGAGATTCAGGGGCACTTTTAATCATGGTTTACCACCCCAGAAAACTTTTCCATCATCTCTTACTGAAACCAGGTATTACTGAGTTTAAAACTAAGTAAATAAGTTTAAAACTAAGTAATAAAACGCTATAAGGATTTCTCATGGTTGTAGGTGCAGCATTAGTGACCATTCTATGGCTATGAAGACTGATACTAAGTTCAGAAAAATTTAGTTTCTGTAAAGGGTTTACAAAATACAGTATCATAAGAAAGTTGACTATTTTGATCACTTTGGGTCTCTAAAGAATATTATTCAGAATACAATTATTAATATTATTATAATTAATATAATTGATAATATATATATATATATCCAATATAAATATACTGGATTGAATAATTAGCATCAAATATCTCAGTTCATAGAAAGGACACTGTCGTTTTATAGTGTATAAGTTTGAGATGTCGGTTACAAGAGATCTCCCAGTCACCATAAGCAGAAGCTGGGCATCCACGAGGGACAAGCAAAGAGCACACTTTCCAATTAACACTGAGATGTTTTTCTTTTTATTTCATGTATTAATGATTTGAATTAGAATAACGTTTACACATATCAGCTCCAGTCACACTCTCGAGCACTCGGAGCTGCAGCTGCTGATTTTTTTTGTTTATTTTGTATAAACTGTGTTTTTTGTTTATTTATAGGTTATAGATATCTAGCAGTCACTACATTCTTCAGTGAAATTAAGCTAGCTTAGTTTGCAGCTCAGCTGCTTTTTGGCAGCTTGTTATTACTACACTGCTCAAAGAAATTAAGGGAACACTTAAATTACACATCGGAACTCGATGAACAATATATGCCAGTTGAAAATCTGTACTGATTGCGTAATCATTGTGTAATTTGCTGAGAAATTATGTAATCATGGCCAACGGGAATCAAAATCATTAACCCACTGAGGGCTGGATTCAAAATCAAAGTAAAAACTTGAAATCACAGACTGATTCAATTTGTGTGAATTTCATTACGATAATACGGCCCCTATGTGCCTGTATGCACTTCCGACATCTGGGCACGCTTCTGATGAGACGACAGATGGTGTCCTGGGGGATCTCCTCCCAGACCTGGATCAGGGCATCAGTGAGCTCCTGGACAGCCTGTGGTGCTACATGGTGGTGTCGGCTGCACCTATACATGTCCCAGAGGTTCTTGACTTGATTCAGGTCTGGGGAACATGGGGGCTGGTCACTGGCATCAGTGCCATCGAGACCAGGCATGAGGCCAGGCATTGTCCTGCACCAGGGGGACCCCAGGGCCCAATGCACCAGCATAGGGTCCAACAATGGGTCTGAGGATTTTATCCTGGTACCTAACAGCAGTCAGAGTACTGCTGTCTAGCACATGGACATCTGCATGGCCCTCCAAGGATATGCCTTCCCAAACTGTCACTGACCCACCAACTCCTCCTCGCACAAAGAAGCTGATACCGGTCCTGCTGCTGGGTTGTTGCCCTTCTATGGCCCTGTCCAGCTCTCCTTTTGTAAAGGCCTGTTTTCTGGTGTCTCCTCCACGCTCTTGAGACTGTGCTGGGAGACACAGAAACTTCTTGTGATGGCACGCATGAATGTGCCATCCTGGAACATCTAGACTACCTGTGCAACCTGAATGGGCTGCAGGTTCATGCTGCCAGTAGTTACAAGGGCACTAACAAACTACAAAACTAGTGAAGAAGCATTCAGAAAGGACAAGGAGAGAGCAACTGCCTGCAAAACCATTCGCATTTAAGGGGTGTCTTCTTGTTGCCTCTCCAGTGCACCTGGTGTCAATTTCTTTTGCACCAAAGCATATCACTTATGCTTCCTAATCGGAGATTGATATCCATGAAGTTTAACTTATTTGGCGTTAGACTGTGATGATTAAATGTTCCCTTAATTTTTTTTTGAGTAGTGTAATTTTGTTGAATTACTGATTTTGGAAAATTGTTTTGATGCTTTAACTGATGATGAGAAACTGAAAATGAAACAGGTCAAACAGAACACAAACAGATTTATACTTCAATATCATACCTGTATTTGCTTTACTTTAAAAACAAATGACTGCCCCTAATCAGCAGCTATGGTGCTGTAGTAGTATACAGACAACCTCTGTAGCACAGATCATCCACCTTTAGTCCTCCAGCCCCACCTAGAGGAGCACTTGTACCTACAGTGCATGTAAGCATCCAGGAGAAGGTGGTTTTGCGCAACCCTCACCTAAATCATCTCCTCTTAGTCATGCTGGGGTCATTAGCATACCTGCTACGTAGTCTCCAAAGCCCACAGTGGTGAGCGTGATGAAGCAGAAGTAAAGCCCCTCCAGATATGTCCACTGCTCCACAAACATGAAGATGAGAGGAGGGATGAGCAGGTGAAACAGCAAACCCCACAACAGGAACAATGTAGTGCAGATAAACTGAACCTTTTTCTGTAACACACACACGCACACATGCACACACACACGCACGCACGCACGTACGCAGAGAGATAAATCAGAGCATAAATGACACAAAATGACAGAAGTTTAATGTTATTTGGATGAAAGAGCTAATGGTAAGCTCAATGTTGTGTTTAAAGTGCAGATATGACATGGCACAAATAAACACCTGAACAGCAATCACAAATGGACATGCAGCTCTGTCTCTGCTCTCTCATCATCATGGTAACATGATAAATACACGTCCTACATGCAAACATAACTTTTTTTTAATGTCCTACATGCAGCACAGGAGGAGGAATCAGTGTCAAGAGGCGCCGAGTCACAGCTCCTGAATGACTCTCTGAACAACTTAGTGAATGACTCAGTGGAGAATACCTGTGTTTATGTTCCATTGAAAGACTGTGTGCGTATGTGTGTGTGTGTGTGTGTGTGTATTACCACACTGAAGTGTCGGTGCAGTAGAGTTTGACTCAGACGTTTGGTTCTGCTGCCGAAGAACGTTCCAAGTTCACTGATCCATGTGAGACACAGCGGAATTCCACATAAACCAAACATAATGCAGAAGACACGGCCACCAGTCGTCTTTGGAGCAACCTGACCATAACCTTCACACACAGACACACACAGCCAGACACACACATACAGACTAATTTCCAAAGTTCAGAAAACCTTTAGATCAAAACCTCTAAGTTCACTGGCCATTCACTGTTCCATGGAGCTGAAAACTAACAAAATTATATAAATATACATATAAAAACATAAGTATACAAATGTAGGGACCTCTGAAATATGGGTATTGGAATTTATATATTTGTCACTGTTACTGTACATTGTATGGGGTTTCTCTTTATTTGATGAAGGATTTGGAGAGACCTAACCCACGGCAGTAGCAACCCTCTGTTCAGGAGCATCTGCTGCGCGACTAAAGTAGCCTTCGGCAACTTGGTTCATCCGGTCCGGCCCGGGGATTGTGAGTAACGAGAACCCACACTTGCACTGATGCAGTGTACAGTAAATAGTAGTGAATTAACTCTAAATAACACAACATGTAAAACTTCTCTGGTTCATAGGAATATAAGAGTTGATAAAGATGTTTCATTTATTGGTAATAAAAATAATAAAAAAGATTTTTTCCATTGTTTTTTTCCAAAACATATTGGAAAAATCTTATCATAAACTAGGTGAATTGTTACATGTCTATAAGAGAACGGAGCATAAACACCTGCCCGTTTACTTCATGTTGTTGTTGCTACAGATGGTTCTATACGTTACTGAATTATTGGTGTACCTTTTTTTTTACCACCTAGTTTCTGAATGCTGGTTTCTTTTTGCGACTCCATATTGAAATCTGTTGTGTTTTTTGGTGTCACTTGAGGTTATTAGTTTTGTTTTGTTTTTTATGTAAGTTGTTGAGGATAACACAATTGTTAGTTAGGGCCTGATGAATAAGAACAGAGAACTGAAGGAGGGTGCACGTTCTCTCTCCCATGACTGGGCACAGACTCACCCAAACCGACCAGCTGAAGATCAGAAAACGAGCAGGAGATAGTTTCTGATCTTCAGCTGTCCAGTGTAGGGGAGTCTGTGCTCATGATAGCCTCAGGTTCCTGTTCTTGGTTGACAGGAGTGGACCCTGATGCGGTCTGCTGCTATTGTAGCTCATCCACCTCAAGGTTTGAGGTTATGTGCTTGCCGAGATGCTTTTCTGCTCACCACATTTGTAAAGAGTGATTAATTATATGAGTTAATATATCCTTCCTTGCAGGGAAGGAACCTATCTGGCCATTTACTCTGATCTGTCTCATGAACAAAACACTAGTGCTTTTTATTCTTTGCACCATCCTGTGTAAACTCTACAGACTGTTGTGTGTGCAAATCCCAGGAGATCATCAGTCTCTACAATACTCCAACCTGCCCATCTGACACCAACAACCATGTCAAGGTTAAAGTCACAGAGATCAGACTGTTTCTTCATGCTGATGTTTGTTACATGTGTATGTGTGTGAGCATGTGTGTGTACACTGACAGTCAGACAGAATGGGATTATTATGCAGACATGAATTAATTAGTGATTAAAAATTAAACAGAAATTAAGTGTCAAACAGGGAGAATCAAACACACACACACACACACACACACACACACACACACAGTGAGAGGACTAGTGAGGTTTATTGAAATGTGTGAAGGACTATTGAAGTGTTCAGAGCTGTTCTTATACAGAGATAAATGTACATGTGCGTGTGTGTGTGTGTGTGTGCGCGCGTGTTACCAATGGTGGTAATGATCGTGGCGGCGAAGATGACGGCATTCTGCCATATCCAGGGGTTGTAGGGTTTCTCTCCCATGATGGTGACACCCTGACCGGCTGCTGTGGCCACCATCTGCGCACACACACACGCACCTTTGAATATGTATCTCACATGTCACAGAGCACTATGTAGGGAGCAAAAGGAGTGTGTGTGTGTGAGTTCTAAAGGTTATGTCCTTTACACTAAAGTGTTTTCTTTTACTTTTTTTAAACAGTGATGCACATGTCTAGTTACAGAATATACCTGCAATCCGTGTCCATTACACACAAGTCCTAGAAACCCTGCTGACAGAATGCATGGCGTCCGTAAGCATGACCGTATCAGGAGAGGAACTACTCGCGTTTAGTCTGACTGCCTCACTGAGCTCCACAATAAAACCAGATTTCTCTCCTTTTTCTGTACAACTGAAATGTTTGTATTTAGAGTCCATGAAGTGCACTGGGAATGTTAATCAAGCATTGTCTAACGTTATTAAAGGATGTTCTCAGAAAATATGTTAATTGGAATAGCCAGTTCAGCAATACAGCAGATTCTGAGAATGTGTCCAATGAACTTTCTAAAATATAACAAATCCAAAAACTAAAATAAACCTCAGAAATACAGTACAAGTTGTGGCTATTAAATATGGAGAACCACAGTGTGCACACCTGAACCAGGTGCTTTACACTGACACACACACACACACACAAGCATAAACATCCGGTGGAAGTCTGAAGCAGCTTGCATGTTCAGTTCATTATTACACCTTGTTTGTAGTAAATGTGTTTTTCTGATGTGCCATAAAAATGCAAAAAAATTAAAAGTTTAAAAAAAAAAAAAAAAAAAACATAAGAAAAAAAAGAAAAAAGAAAAACCGAGCAATGCATAAATTAGAAATTTATGGTGAAATTGAACAAAACCAAATCTTTTCAAATGCAGACTGAAGTTTATGGGGAAGAATGCAGATCATGAGCGTGTGTATTAGAGTTGCTAATTTATTATTGAATGGCTATTGCAAAGGACAGGATTTGTTTTGGGATTTTTGTGAACGACTTCGTTGTTTTGAAGCTTGCTTATTCAGCCTCAGTAGATAGAAGGTAGAAAATAATTTGTAATTTGTGATTTTTTCATCAAGCCTATTGTTTTCAGTGTTTGCAAAACCTCCTGGTATAGACCACGCCCACTTCCAATTTAAATCTGAATGTAAAAACAGAAACTAACAGATACAGTTACAGATAATGCCGTGGCGTTGCAGGCTGAATGCGTGTCCGGCAGTGCAGCGTGCCGATGCGTTCTCTGTAGCAACACTGTGGACTGTAGTGACCTGACAAACAGCCCTCTTAAAGCAGAGTTTATGAACAGAACAGAAAAAAAGGCAGGAAAGAGAATAAAGAACATTCTCTACAACTGAAACCTTCCACTGCTGCCATCACTGCTGGAAGAGGGTTGAGGAGAAACGGTCCTGGACACCACGCTGGACTTCCACATGAGGAGTGATGCGTTACTCCGTTTCTCACAGCAAGTAGTGAATGTTATATCAGAGTTAAAAATAAACACCATGGGTCATTTTTAATGCAGTCCACAGCATAAATATTTTCCTCTGGATTCAGTCTTTATGGTTTTCTTTTTTGTCCAGCGCTAAGAGATGGTGTGATTGTGCGTGTTCCTCAGGTGAGGCAACACTGAAAACTGACACCTCCTCATCTAAAGCTGGCTTTACGCTGCACACATTGTAAGAAAATGATTTTGTCATGAGTCATGTGTTAAAACACACAATGTGTCATGACTTCACGGTCACTGCAACCAAAAACAACGGATGACGGAGAATCTGTCAGTGTGAGAAACGTATGATTTAAGTCTCAGAGTGTGAGCGCTGTAACAAAGCTCATTTACAATCCACCAATAGGAGGAAGGCGAACTCGCCGCACAGCCACTGACTCAGATGGAGAAGTGTAAAGGAAACATACTGATGAACAGAAACAATCTCCTTGTTACCCCTAGCTCATTGTGAAGAACATGTGTGTTTATGGGAGTGTGATTTCTACACCAGCCGATTTTAGGATCACACTGGCTGATGAGGTCAGCAGAACGTAGTGGTGGTGTATCGTCACAGGTGTATATATATATATATATATATAAATCTGAGATAGCAGTGATACTGACCTGAGCGGTTCTGCTACAATGGTGTAGGACTTAAATTACCACCAATAGTCTCGCCCTCAAATCTCCCTCAGTGACTCAGCTGAGACAGAACAGACTTTATGTTAAACTATACTGAATTATGTAACTGTACTTTTCTGACCCTATAACACACAGTTACAGAAGTGTGTTAGTTGTAAGCGCACTATCCAGCTCCACCCAGATGAGGATAGGTTCCCTTCTGAGTCTGGTTCCTCTCAAGGTTTCTTCCTCTCGTCATCTCAGGGAGTTTTTCCTGACGTCGCCACAACCTTGCTCATTAGGGATATATATATATATATAGATACATTTATAGATTCATAAGTTTATATTCAGAATTTATATACATCTGTGAAGCTGCTTTGTGACAATGTCTGCTGTTAAAAGCGCTATACAAATAAATTTGAATTGAATTGAATTAAATCTGACATGGAGACACGCGCTATCTCAGACTGTTAGAGAATTCAGAAGAGTTTATTGTACAGACTCTCAAACAGTGTAACGATAAATCATCTCAAAACACACTGCTTAAATCTAAAACTGGTTTTAGTGAAAGCACTGTTGTTTTTTTAAATAGATAATGAAAAAACGGAACGAGTTTCTCTCACTGCTTTTTGTTCTCTTTGTTTAATGGAGAGATTAAAAAAAAAAAAGACCAGGAAGTTTCCCGACTTTCAGAAACTCCTTCTGAATTACTCCTGCAGTAACGTCGTCACTTTCAGTGCTCGTGCCTTGATAAAGCTGGATGTTTGGTGGAAGTGTGTAAATAAAGATAGAGAATAACAGGAAGGGAGGAGTGCATATGCAGGAGGAGTGATCACTACTCAGAGACAAAACCACCACTTTTACAGCTTCCTACAGAGTGTGTGTGTGTGAGAGTGTGTGTGTGTGTGTGAGAGAGAGAGAGAACAGTGGGTTCTTCTGTTCTTCTGTGAGGAACACCACATGTCTGGCTCCGATTTGTCTGTCTCACGTCTGAACACATTTGAGAAACAGCGTCACAGAACTCGGGTCAGAACTGAAACGGTACTTTTCCACTTTCTGAGACGAGTAAGGGATCTGAGAGAGTCAGGAGTCAGGAGTGATCCTGCTCGCTCATGTGAGGAATGGTTTACCTCACAACTGGAAACTGCTGGAAAGTCAGCAAACATACCTGCTTCTTTCTCACTCGCTCACACACACACACACACACACATCATTTTTCTGTGTTAAGTGGTGTGTGAGTGTGTGTTTCCATGTGCAGCACCACCCTGAAAAACACACCACAGCCTTTCAGATCATGAATTAACCCAACAACTTCCGCTCAAACACAGAACATAATAGTAATCGAGTGTTAACATGTGTGTGTGTGTGTGTGTGTGTTTGTGTTGATTTTATATCTGACTTGGATTACTAAATCCAGGTATAAAAGAATCTCCCAGAGTAATATAATATATGATATGATATAAGTGTGCTGTTCAACCGTGATTAATTCAGGGGTGTGTGTGTGTGTGTGTGTGTGTGTGTGTGTGTGTTCGTGTTCTCACCTCGATGATGGTGTCTAGGTCTTCTTTGGAGAGACACGGGTGTGTTTGGAGGATCAGGTCTTTATCCTGCTGGTACTTCTGGACCGCGGTTCTCCAGTTCGGTTCCTCCAGCAGATGAAAGACAGTCGCTCCAATGGACAGGTAGAAAATAACGACGGAGGTCAGAAGCGAGCCTTTATCCGCCATCTTCCAGACCGGGACACTTTCACAACAGATCCATGTGGAATTCTGAACGATATTCCTTCAGGCACTCCGAGAGCGCGCGCAGGCAGAGAGAGCACACACTGCTTTAAACTGTATTTGAAGTCTGAGCACGCGAGAATTTAACTCAATAACACACACTAACATTCACTAGCAATGAAAATTAGCGCAATAAAAGTTTTTCCCGCTCACCAACTCTCTCTCACACACACACACACACACTCCGGATCCTGAATGCGGTGTGAGCTGCAGCAGATAGAGCTCAGATTTCAAACTCACGGACACGTAACTCGTATTTCCCAACCTCCTACCAGGAAAACCAGAGAAAACGCCGGTCAACTCGGAATTCCTGCTCTGGAGCTGGGAGAGGTGTGATTCCTGCTGGGAGCGGTGTGATTCCTGCTGGGAGCGGTGTGATTCCTGCTGGGAGCGGTGTGATTCCTGCTGGGATGATTGAGAGGGTTTTGCATTGTAGATCATTTTGTGCACAGTGACACCCTCTCACATGCTGGACCGATTAATCAGTTATGAAACGTGGTGATTTTCAGTAAATCACGCTGCATGGATAAGATTTCTAAGGAAGCAGCTGACATTGCAGGAGGAATTTGCAGCTTTACTCGCCAACTATAATCTGCGTTCAGCAATAAGGAGAGAACCAGAGTCCTTATTAACCCTAATATTCTCCAAGAATTGAAGAGCGCATGTGATAGTATTTGACCCTGGTGCAGTAACAATCACGCTGGTCAGTCAAACTGGTATTTAAGGATCAAATTCTCCCAGGCTTCAGCTTGGCATTTAATAGGATAATTTCTGATCTCTCCACACCTAACTGTCCCACCCCAGGTAGGTATCTGCCTCCAGCCGTAACTAGATGACCAGCTTTTGAACTGAAAGGAGGCAATATGGGGCTCGGGAAACTCACAGCTGGAACCATCTGCACTGGTTCTCCACAGGGATGTGTATTCTCACCACTGCTCTTCTCTGACCACACTAATGACTGAACATCCAAACACACATCTGTGCAACTCCTGAAGTATGCAGACAGGTCAAGACAAGTCATCCGTCTTACTCAGGGTGGTGAAGTAATCTTCTGGTGGAGTCAGAACAATCTGGGGCTTAACACACACACACCTGTGGAGCTGACACACACACACAAAACATAACCCAGCTGAGGAGTCACTTCCTGCATCAGCAGGGAAAAGTAATATTTACCTGAGGAACTATTGTCCCATTTCTACAGTCTGGTTTGACTCTAGACTCTGGATAACCGCATCACTGACAGCAGTGAGCTTTTGTTTGAAATTATTTGAAAATTTGTTCTAATAACCTAATTAAAATAAATCTGGATTATACTGAATGCACAGCCAGCACCTTTGATCTAAAGATAGGACTATTAAATGTTAGGTCTCTTACATCTAAAGCGCTTATTATTAATGAAATTATTACTGATCAACAGTTTAAT
>JAQMYM010000021.1:89304-99471 GCA_030014255.1 Parauchenoglanis ngamensis
CGGGCTCTCCCCCCCCCACCCCCCCCCGCCCTCTCTCTCGCGCTCTCTCTCTCTCGCTCCCCTCTCTCTCCCTCTCAGAGAGCTGAATGGTTCTCTTTGTTTAGTGTAAAGTATCACAGCTGATTAAATGAAGGGAATTAGAAATCAGGCTTAGCCTCACACACACACACACACACACACAAAAGCTTGTTTACAGGAATGTGTGTATAAAGTGCATGAGGCTGTGCTGGTGTATCACTGCGACATCTCTAGCACAGACCGCTATATCTAAAAAACCTCCACATATTACATGGCTAAATTTTTAATTGTGTGTGTGAGTGAGTGTGTGTGTGAATGTTACATAAAGCCAGCAGTTTTATTTTCATAGAAAATCAGATAGTTTTATTTAGTATGTGTGTCGTTAGTCTCTACTGGAACACATTAAGAAAAAACTCGTTCACAAAACATCATGTAGCACAAACAAGTCACTTAAAAGGAAAACAGGGAATACAAAACAATATAAATAAAACCAGCTCCCGCTACTGCATGTAGATTCTCTAGCACTTTGAATAGTTTTTGTGTATTTTTATATATAATACTACTGAATATAGATGAATGAACACTAAAGTTAAAATTAGAAAAGAAATAAAAAAGAAGAGTGAAATTATTAACAATATGTCCATGTACTAAATCATTAAATGTTCATAGTTAGAGTAGAGGAAGGCACATCCTGTGAGTGGGTGCTCCGCCCACCATGCACAAGCCCCACCCTCATGACCTCTTGCAGTTGTAGTTCTATCATTTATGAAAGAAATTTCCATTTTAACATTATAAATGTGAAAACAAAATCAAAACGTCAAAAGACAAAAACGTCTTCTAAATGAGTTTCAGTGTAGGCGTTCCGCATCCTCTCTCACTGTTTACAATAAAACAACACAAAATCGCTTAAGAAAGAAATCTGTTACAGTATTGTTATCATATGGACACACTGACCCACCATGCTGACGTTAAAATATATACACTAACTCATTTCATCTCCAAAATGCAGCTCAGTGGTGGCCATGAGGACAAAACCATCAACAGGCAAGGATTATAACAACAACAACAACAAAAATGGCCTCGTTTTGGTTAATAAGAAGGAATGATTAATTCATCATCATCACAATAATAATAATAATAATAATAATAATAATAATAATAATAATAATGTTTAAATGTGCAGGTAAAAATGTCCTTCAGAAACACTGACACTTAAATTCCATTCCACACGACCAATGAAAAAAGTCCTGTTTAATTATATGTGTGGGTGTGTGTGGGTGTGGGTGTGGGTGTGGGTGTGTGGGTGTGGGTGTGTGTGCGCATCAGGAAGTGTGTGCACTGTGTACTTGTTTTATGTTAGCCCCACCTACCTGTGTGTGATTAAACACAGTGACAGTTAGACAAATACTCATTTTCATCAGTGGGTCTCTTTATCGTGTGTGTGTGTGTGTGTGTGTGTATTTGTGTATTGCTAGTTGGCTGTCAAATCTTTTTCCCCATTAAAGGTGTGATCTGGGTGTCTGACATCAGTTTTGTTATTTGTCATCATCACCGATGTCATGTCTTTTTCTCTGGTGTGTGTGTGTTACGGACGGGTCAGGGTGGTATACACAGGCTGTTCCCAGTGGGTGGGGCTATTCCCAGGGGCGGGGTCAGTGATGGCAGTGTAAATGGGCCTCTGAGCGGAGCTCATGTAGGAGAAGGCGGAGTAAAGCCCTGATTGGCCAGAGTGTGTGTAATATGATCCCGATGCTTGGTGATCTCCATATTCAGCAAACGGTGCCGCCCTGGAGGCTAAAGAGGGGAAGGCAGAGCCATAATGAGGCAGGCTCAGAGGTGTGTATGTGACATGTGCTGATGCTCCACCCCCTGATGTGGACGCCCCGCCTACTGATGCGTCAGCAGTACCTGAGAAATGCGTCTCACTCTTGATCTGCGGTTTCCCACCATCTGAACTTAGCTGCTGTTTCGACAGCCAGTAGGAGTATGGAGAGGGAGACGGGGCGGGGCAGGAGGCGGAGCCTGAGCCTGATGGGTGGTGGCCATTAGGAGGCAGGTATTGGTCAAACTCGTTGACATCAAACGGCTCCATGTTGGCCATCACTTCATGGCTGATTTCGCCGATGTCCACATTCACGAAATCCAGGTGCGGTTTTGAAGAAGAGGAAGAAGATGAAGAGGCAGAGCTTCCATCTGCCCCCACTCCCAGCCCTCTGGCCACACCCTCTCTCTTCCCCTCACCTGATTTGCTGCCCTGGAGCTCTGTTTTTGGAGTAGTGGGTGGAGTCGGGGGGCTGTGGTTAGAACCTGAACATGGAGTGAGAGAAAGATTTCGATCAGAGACTTAAGATAAACGGTTTGGTATAAACATACACACTGTGCGTCATCTCACCTGCAGGGTGTGTGTGGTGTCCATCAGAGAGAGGAGACCCTGCCCCAGCACCATGCCCCGCCTCCAGGTGGAGGCTCTTGTAATGTGATTGGCTGTGAGTGACATCACCTTCAGAGTGGGCGTCGCTGTCGGTGCTGGACCCCAGCTTCCCGTTCTTCCTTCTCCTGGGCTGGTATTTATACTCTGGATAATCTTTCTTATGCTGTTTCCTCAGACGCTCTGCCTCCTCGATGAACGGCCGCTTATCGTTTTCGTTCAGGAGCCTGTGACACACACACATGCACATTACGTCGGTATAATTGCTCTGTATTTAGTGAACACCCTGTAGAAAGGAAGTGCATCATGTATTTTTGTTCTGTTTTCTGGACCAGTAAGGAGATGTGTGTAAATTTGAAGTTTACGCAGAAGCAGCTCTTATCATGCCCTTTTTCTCTGATCTGAATTATTGACAAAGAATTGTATTTTCTTGTCTGACCAGAACATATTGTTCCAAAATAGTTATGATTTGTCTAAATGCCTTAAACTGGACCTCTTTGTGCTTCTTTTTCCAGAGGAGTTTAGTTTAGTGTGAGGTGATTGTGGTCCAGTTGTTCCTGCAACTCATTTTTAGTGACTGTTGTCTTCTCTCTTATCTTCCTTATCATTAGTCTGAAAGCATGGTGCGAGCTCTTGTTTTGTCATCCTAGTGTTGTTTAATAATATTTTCCCTGAGAACCTTATGAATGGCAACATTGTTTATAATGACACCAGGTGTGACTTGCACGAGAACATTTTTCACAGAACTCGATTTATTTTTATTTATATTTAGTACTGCGTCTACATGCTTTTATTTTCTTTCAGTTTAGGCTTTTAACATACAATTTTTGTTCATACTGTATTTATAAGTACCAAGTCAAGACATTATGTGTGTAAATGTGACGTGGATATATGTGTTGGTAATGTGATAGGTAACAAACACAAGTTTCTGAATACTGATTTCCCCTCACAGTTATATAGAGCACATGTCCTGTAGAGCTGCTGAGTCTTTTAACAGGACCAGATTAAACAGGATGATAAACCCTCATTGTTTTAGGGTTTCATTTGTTTTAAATTGAAGTTTGAGCTCAAAGCTGGTATCAGTCTGACCCCAGAACAGTGGTGTGTTACAGTCTACTGACCAGGGCAGGACAGACAATAAACCCAGTGACAGCTCAGGCAAAAAATACTCCACAATTAACACAGGCTACTGAAGAGTTTTATAACTGTGTCACTGTGGAGAAATGAGACAGGCAGACAGACAGGCAGGCAGGCAGACAGACAGACAGATAGACAGACAGGCAAACAGACAGACAGGCAGGCAGACAGGCAGGCAGGCAGGCAAACAGACAGACAGGCAGGCAGACAGACAGATAGACAGACAGACAGGCAGGCAGACAGACAGACAGGCAAACAGACAGACAGGCAGGCAGGCAGGCAGGCAGACAGACAAGCGGGCAGACAGGAAGACAGACAGATAGACAGACAGGCAGGCAGACAGACAGGCAAACAGACAGACAGATAGACAAACAGGCAGGCAGGCAGACAAACAGACAGGCAGACAGACAGGCAAACAGACAGACAGATAGACAGACAGGCAGACAGACAGGCAGGCAGGCAAACAGACAGGTCCTCACCTCCACAGTTTGCCCAGTGTTTTGCTGAGCTCAGCGTTGTGTAGATGAGGGTACTGGTCTGCGAGTTTGCGGCGAGCGGCCTGAGCCCACACCATGAAGGCGTTCATGGGCCTCTTGACGTGCGGTTTGTTCTTGCTCCCCGTGTTGACGCGCACCGGCATGGGCACTAGCGTCCAGTCATACCCATTCAGCACCTGACTGACCGCCTCGCGGATGCCGATGGGGAAACGCTCATCATCTTCTTCTGATTTTTTTACTGAGACTCCTGCGTGAGACAGTCCTGCCCCTTCCTCCTCTGCCCCACCTCCTGACACCAGCTGAGAGTCTCCCGTGTGACCCGCCCGCCCCGGAGACACGGAGCCACCATCTTCCGACACTCCGGGACTCAACTCCACCTCAGATAGACTCTGTTCTTCAGCCGACATTTTCTGCTCTCGCAGGTGATCTGACCTATTCTTCACAATGATGAGTAAATCGCTCACTCTGTCTGACCTCTGACTTCTGACCCCTTCCTCTGGAGAAATGTCTACTGCACAATGAATATTTTATCTCTGTTTCTAGCCTGATGAACTTTTATTTGGATGATGTGTCCATCCAGGTTCCTGATGTGGTTCTCGTGGGGCTGTGTAAAGGTCAGTCCACTTAGCAGCCACCTCACACTGACCTACAAGGAAACACACAGATATATATTTATGTAAAAAGGAATTTCATTTTGATACGTTCTTAAAAATAAATGTGCTAGCATGCGTCTGTCACAGCAGCACTGTAGATTTCTACATGATGGAACCATTCTTTAATGCTCTTGTAGCTCTACCAAAAATAGTTTGGTAAAGAATCATCAAAGAAAAAGCTGATTAAATAGTAAGCACTGTGTGGCAAAATAATCAAATTCAGTGTTGATAACAGTAACTGCACGCCATCACACCACCCTGCTGATTATTTTTCTATAACCACGTGTGTTTTATTCCTTTGTGGTATTTTATACCACAGCAATTTGTCAATAATTATTTCACAATTAATTCATTATAAGTGACATATAATACTTTTTATCTAATTCTAGTTAAATTTAATGTTTAGTCAGTTAATAAGACAAAAAGTAACCCGGAGTTTGTGATGTGAGTGAGACAGCGCAGTGCAGTGTAAACCCCTCCGTCCTGAAGATGTGGAACCCTTACAGTTCCAGCTTTACCTCTGCCTGTTACACAGCTCTCACACTGGAGACTCCTTCATACACGACACACACACACACACACCTCCTTACAGATCAATGATTACATACTTGTTTTTTTTCTGTTTATTATCAGTGGAGCGTGCGCTGTACACGTCCCTGTGAATGAGCTGTTACTATAGAAACGATAACGTGTTAGAGCGAGCGCATTAATATGAAGCTGCGCTGCTGTCAGAGCCGCTGTTATAGAGAATTGGTCACCACCTTCTGACCAATCAGAGTGCAGAGCTCTGCAGCGCTGTTGTGCAAACACAATTAAGAAATTAAAATGGCAGAAAAATGGTTATTTTCATTTACACAGAGATGAAGAAGTAATGTTCATCATTCCTACGTGGTGGCGTCGACCTGCCGCCTGTGTGTGTACATGTGCGTGTGTGTGTTATTCCAGGCTACTGTGTAAGGTTTAGCAGTTATTTCAGGCTCCCATGAGGGCATGAGCAGCACAGCACTCCACTTCATGATGGCTAGACTGGATAAACACACACACACACACACACACACACACACACACACACACTAACCACGCCCGTTCAGGAGTGCTCAATTGGACAGTGTTCAAGAGTTTAACATACTGCTCAGTGTTTCCCCAGCACACTCACATATACATGTACACTAAGCACACTAACACACACCAATATTACCTTAATGAAGGGTGTGTTCATAAACAGATGTGCAGAATCAGGTGTGTGTTAGAAACAGGAAACACACATGTAACTGCTGATAATGTTCACTCATTAATATTCATTAAGCACTTATTAATGTTTTAATGTATTCAATTATTGAATATTTTACATATTCTGAAAAGAAGTAAAGAGTCCTGAAGCATGTGTATGTTTAATGAGATGAGTAAAGTTAGACCAGGTCTCCTGTCATTAATCAGTAAACACACACACACACACACACACACACACACACACACACACACACACAGGCAGAGCTGATCAGTAATTACAACTGGAACAGTTACTTCTCTCATCCACTCACCATGTGTTACTGAGCACAGAGCTCACATTACTGCTGTTTACTTTTCACCTCAGAGTGAAAGAGAGAGAGACAGTGAGAGAGACAGGGTGAGAGAGAGTGAGAGAGAGACAGGGTGAGAGAGAGTGAGAGAGAGACAGGGTGAGAGAGATAATGAGAGAGAGACAGTGAGGGAGAGACAGAAAGGGTGAGATATTTAATATTTAAATGGTGTAACTGGCATTAGACAGTACACTGTCTGTGATAAACCGTGATACACAGCCTTCAACTTGAGATAATTAGTACAGCCTTCTGTGTTGTTCTTTCTATTTCAGTACTAAACAAAGTTATTCTTTAGTTTGTTTTGGACTTGCAGAGTTACAGCTTCCACGACCTGCAAGGCAGCGTAACAGCTCTTCATGCTGCTGCTAGTTTGAGTTATTATTTGCACATTATCTTTTTCTTTAAAAGACTACACTACACTAACATGCTTCTAAACATTAACACACACTTCTAAACATTACACTAACATGCTTCTAAACATTAACACACACTTCTAAACACTACACTGACATGCTTCTAAACACTAACACACACTTCTAAACATTACACTAACATGCTTCTAAACATTAACACACACTTCTAAACACTACACTAACATGCTTCTAAACACTAACACACACTTCTAAACACTACACTAACATGCTTCTAAACACTAACACACTTCTAAACACTACACTAACATGCTTCTAAACACTAACATACTTCTAAACACTACACTAACATGCTTCTAAACATTAACACACACTTCTAAACATTACACTAACATGCTTCTAAACACTAACACACACTTCTAAACACTAACATGCTTCTAAACATTAACACATGCTTCTAAATACTAACATGCTTCTAAACACTAACACACACTTCTAAACACTAACATACTTCTAAACACTAACACATACTTCTAAACACTAACACACGCTTCTAAACACTACACTAACATACTTCTAAACACTAACGCACTCTTCTAAACACTAACACACTTCTAAACACTACACTAACATGCTTCTAAACACTAACATGCTTCTAAACAACACACACTTCTAAACACTAACACACGCTTCTAAACACTACACTAACATGCTTCTAAACATTAACACACACTTCTAAACAAACACTAACACATGCTTCTAAACACTAACATGCTTCTAAACATTAACACATGCTTCTAAAAACTAACATGCTTCTAAACACTAACACATACTTCTAAACACTACACTAACATCCTTCTATACACTAACATACTTCTAAACACTAACACATGCTTCTAAATTGTAACACATGCTTCTAAACACTACACTAACATGCTTCTAAACACTAACATGCTTCTAAACACTAACACACACTTCTAAACACTAACATGCTTCTAAACACTAACATACTTCTGAACACTGACATGCTTCTAAACACTAACACACACTTCTAAACACTAACACACACTTCTAAACACTAACACACTTCTAAACACTAACACACACTTCTAAACACTAACACACACTTATAAACACTAACACACACTTCTAAATGTAGACTCTCATATCTGAGGGTTTCTGAACATCATAATTAAGATTTTCTTAATTATAAAATTATTTTCTTAATTTAGGTGAGACAGTGCATCAGGAACACTTGACGTTTTTGGAGTTAAAGTTCTCTGACACTCTAATGCACACTCTACACAACAAAATTCTCAGAGTTGATTTTCCGGTGTTAACTAAAAGTGTTTAATATAGAATTGAATTAACACTGTAAAAATGTGGTTTAATACTAAAGGAATCAGTTGTGTAAGAGAGTCGGTGTCATTTAGAGGTGCTGGAGATTCGATTCCCACAGAGTAGTAAATCCACACTATGGCATTAAGAGTTGAGTTTAACTGTGTATAGAATTACTTTAACTCTGCATCTGAGTTGTATTATTAACACTTTAGAAAGTGTTAAATTAACACTGCAAAGACTGGGACAAAATAAACACCAGCATAGTGTTAAAATGAACTCTCTCTGAGCTGACTCACTGTACAGTTTGCTATGGAACACACACTGTAACACACTCTAACCAACACTCTAACACACACACTTTAACACTCACTCAAACATTGTAACACACACTCTCTAACATTAACTAAAACTCCAACACACACTAACGTATACTTAACCCTGCCTCCCAGGGATTTACTGATCTCTTTACATTCCTCCATATCCCCACACCACGTTTGTGTGTATGCTCGTGTGAGTGCTTGTGTGTGCGTATCTGTTTGTGTGTGTGTTTGTGTGCATGAGTGTACATGGTATTTGCACCCTTGCGAGGACCATTACTCTACTTTTGAGGACAATTTTGGATGGTTTCAAGTGTTTTGCACACAAAATAAGAAAAGTGTCCTTTTCATTATTGAGGTTAAGGTTAGGGGTTTAGGTGCAGGTGTAGCGTTAATTAGCTGCATTAATCATTGTCAATGGAAGGTGCATATGTGCGTGTGTGTGTGTGTGTGTGTGTGTGTGTGTGTGTGTGTGTGTTTGCGTGTGTTTGCGTGTGTGTGTGTGTGAGTGTGTATACCGGGGTCTCGCGCGCGCTCCTGCTCTCCCGAACAGAGCTGCTCTTGTGCCTTCATAAACTTACACTCAGGTCCTTTTCCCCTCAATGCACACATTTCAGCACAAAGCTGCCATTTTCCCTTAGTTTACACCAAAAAGGGTCCGAGTGAAGGATCACGAGACTCGACAATCACCCGAGTTTAACTGGAGTCAAGGAATTACTGAGAGCTCGCGCACTATTAGAATCTATTAGGCTCGGTTTAGTAAAAAAAAAATAGTCATTATTATATACAAATAAATAATAGTTTGTTTTTACACTCATTTTTAAAAATTTTGAATTCCAGCAGTATCTGAGAAGGTGTGTGTGCGTGTGTGTGTGTGTGTTTGCTCGCGCGCATGTTTTCCATCGCCCCTATTTGTCCTCGTTTACAGTCACGCTCCGCTTAGCAATAATTTGCCCCTAATTCCCTCATGCTACACACACACACACACACACACCTACTCAGATGTAATACTGCTGGAATTCAAAATCTTTAAAGCAGGACAGGTTATAGCTCAACAGGTTATAAACACGTTATATAACGACATTAAACACACACACACACACACACACACACACACACATTCATGTCCTCCTTAAATCTAGTAATTGCCTCTCTGCCCCCGCGGGGGATTTCACAGTACACACACCTGAGGGTTTTAGGAAGAGATCACGTTTGCCCCGTTCACTGTGATAAAATCGCGACACGAGATTCACCGGTTATAGTGACGTCACAGTGCAGAGAATGTAGTTTTAGACTCACACACTGTGATATATAATTAACACTGATTGTAAACTCAGAGCCGCGGAAGGTAAGAGGCTGAAACTGTGGGTTTGAGGAAGTCAGGGAGTCTCAGCTGAGCTGGGAAAGTTATAATGAGCTAAAAAACTTTAACATTGTTCATGGACTCGGCGCATTTACAAAATATCTTTTTTTATTGCAGAAAAAATAATCGATGGATTTCACAGTGATTATGTTCGATTATACAATTACTGAGTCGGAGTAAAAACGTGTTGAATTAAAATCAAACTGCCTGTGTGATTAAAAAGCTGATCCTCAAAAACAGCAACAAACAAACAAACAAACAACAAAAATAGATAGATAGATCGATAGATAGATAGATAGATAGATAGATAGATAGATATCTGAGTGTTTTTCTTATCAGGCGTCTGAAATAAATAGATAAATAAATAAATAAAAAATAAATAAATAGATAAATAAATAAATAAATAAATAAATAAATAAATGCCCGGCTTTCTTTTAACCCAAAAGCGCGCTGCTCTGTCTC
>JAQMYM010000021.1:130481-141379 GCA_030014255.1 Parauchenoglanis ngamensis
TTGGCACGGCCGTCCCATTCACAGATGAAACAACAGTACTTTGTATAGCCGAGCTGCAGTCCTAGTAACAGAGCAACCACTTTAAGATCTCCACAGATATTCCAGTTGTACCTGCTATACTGGACGTGCCTCAGCAACAGCTCCATATGCTCATACGTTTCTTTCATGTGTGCTGCAGAGCCAACAGGTACTGAAGGATAAACTTTGCCATTGTGTAGTAGAACAGGCTTAACATTGATGAATCAATGAAGAGAGATCACAACACAAGGCAGAGAACAGAAAATGCGAAAAGGAGCGAAAATGTTTGGATACAAACACAAGAAAAAAATCATGACAATATTGAAGATTTCTCTGAAACGGTACATGATGGGTAAATTTTGATGTGATATTCATGATCAGCACCCAAAACTCTATAAAAAAACACCAAACACTGTTCAAGAAGCAAAAACTTTGTTGTGCAGTGTAATGGATGGATGGATGGATGGATGATGTAGTCACCATGGGTGATTACACTTGTCTGTTGCTGTATATGCTCAACCCCCTTGTCGAAGGATCAATGACTTTCTCACGAACAACACACAACAGATCCACTAACACTGGTGTACCTCATGGCTGTGTGCTGTCATCTCAGATTCCCTCCACAGATCTGACTGGATAGATACCATTGGACAACTAAGCCCCGACATTAAATCATTCACCAGATGTTCAACCCTCTGCAATCACCTGATGTGTATCCACAATCGAAATAGTTTCATATCACATTCTCATGAACAATTCAGAGACAGTGGCTGGTTGAACTAAACAGAGAAAACCAAAAGAGCATAGGCTGCTCTTTCGTATGATTGCTAGTTTACATCTGCAGACCAAAAGAAAGCAGAGATATCTCCTTTTGAAACAGATACAAAATTATTTACTTGTTGTACACTTGATAATTTAGGAGGTAATGTTTCCCTGCATATCTGCCATATTTTGACAATATAAGTGTAAAAAAAAAAGGAAATAAACTCCCAAATCTGCCAGATGCGTTTATACTCAGATATTTTTACTCTTAGCATCTAAGAGTATAAAAAATTATTACTTCTAAAACCTGAGGTTCTGCTAAAGAATTATCTGAAAACAATTTTAAGGAAGTATAATACAGCAAAACAATCTATAGCATAATAATATACAAATCCCTTAGACCCCAAAGGGTTCATTCAAACCCTTTACAATTTATATTTATATATACCCTTTACTATTTATCAATTTACAGTTGAGAAAGAGAAGATCTCGATCTTGAAGGCTAAGGGCCTTATTGTAATGGTTCTTCAGAAGTCCTAGATGAGGATTTACTTTCTGACCTAATTAAAAATACGCTTTCACCTCCTTGATAACTGTCTGGTTCACCTCTTCCACTGCACAAGCCCAAGGCCAGGTTACAGCACCTCATCCAATCAGCCAAAACCGTAATCAGCTGTAACCTGTCCACCTTCCAGAACCTGCATATCTCCAGGACCTTTACATCTCCTGGACCAGAAAACCATTTCCTACCAACATTTTGAAGCTCTTTTTTAAACAAACCCAGATATTTGGGGAAATTAGAACAGCAAAATGCAGAAACAGCTTTTTCCTACAGGATGGTTGCTATTAATCATGTTGACCTCTGAAATGAGTGGACTTTTCTTATACACAAAGAAATAAATACACAAAGCCTAATACTGTTCACAAGAGCACATAGCTAATTATGCACTTACCTTTCACCTATAGTGAAGGAGAAAATGTTCTACTTGGTACAGCTGCTACTTAAGCCACCTTCTTCTATCTGCTCCAGCTGAACATGTACAATATTGAACATCACTCTTTAAATAAATACATTTTTGTGTGTCTGTGTTTGGGATATGTCAGATTTTGTGTAAGAAATTTGGGCTATTGAACAATTCAAACTAATTCCCATGTTAATGGATAATAACTGATAACAGATTCTGCAAAAAGGTAAATGTTTCTGCAAAAATCCAGACATCAGCATGCAAGATAAACTGCGTATTAAACACTCCGGCTTACCTGATAAGTGTTATAAGATTTTTCTCCTCTTCAGTTGTAATTAGAGGTTTTGTTTATGCTTCAAAATGAAAAATCCATGTTTATCTTGATCACAGATAAGCATGCTGGACTGCTAATGTAAAATATATTCATTTGTTGCTTTCTCAGTAATCCGTTTGTCTCTGAAGTGAATTCTGTACTGTGATAATCTCCAAACGCGCTCTCTCTCTCGCTCGCTCTCTCTCTCTCGCTCTCTCTCTGGTACACACTCATGTCCTAGAATACTGTGCATCAGGCATGGGGGTGACCAAGAGAAGGGGTGGGGGCAGGAGCAGTTAGTCCTTTTGAAGTTGCTGAAGCAGACTTGGAGAGTTACTGGTTTCAGTGTCCCAGTGTGTAATGTAAACTGTCAGTCATGATGATCTGTTAAAATACATTCACCTTAACAAGAGACACAGCAACAGATGACCAGTCGTTTACTACTGGAGCATGTAACACTGAGCTACCATTCTGACGTCAGAGACAGATCGAATAAAGAGTTTTGGCTGCAGGGCAAAAAAACTCAACAAAGTAAACCAGTGAAGTTTATGAATTATACGAGGACAAATTTTGGTCCTAGGTCTAATAACACAAATGTGTTATTAGAGGTTTAAAATACAGGACGTTGTAGATCACAGACATGCCAGATGGCGTAGATCTCAGACACGATGATGGATATCAGTGACATAATATGAGCATGATATTTGTATGTGTATTAGGATAATTGATTTGGTCATGGTTCATGAAATCCAGATATGTGTCCAAATGCACACACACACACACACACACACACACACACACACACACACACACACACAGAAATAGAGTGTCTCTGTCTCTTTGTCACATTCTCTTTTGCCTGTGGGACTGCAACTATAACAGAGATGTTTATATAACTCTGTCCTCTATACAGTGGATTACACACTCTCTCACACACACATGTACAAGCACATATCCGTGCACACAGCTTTATGTGTACGTTGCCTTCACTCTCTCATCTGACATCTGTTTCCGAGGCTTTGTTGACATTATGACTTTATTATAACTTTTATGTCTATATAAAGTGATGACTGGTTGGTAATTGGCATCTGTCTCTCTGGGCCCTACCTGCTCCCGGGGTTTCAGAGAAGCTAAGGGGTTGCTATGGAAATGTGTACTGTGTGTGTGTGTGTGTGTGTGTGTGTGTGTGTGTGTGTGTGTGTGTGTGTGTGAGAGAGATAGAGAGAGAGAGAGAGAGAGAGGGAGAGAGTAAATTATATGGTAGAGCGTCTCTGGCACAGCACTCAGTGGGCAGGTGGGAGTGAAAATCCACATATATGACACAAGTAAAAGCCACTGCAGGAGTGTGTGGGAGGAGAGAGAGGGAGAGAGAGAGAGAGGGAGAGAGAGAGAGAGGGAGAAGGCATGGCGTGCCAACCTCATTTCAATAGTTAAATCAGGAAGATCCCGCTGCTGGCTAACACTTCAGCCAAAAACAGGCATATCAGAGTCAGACACATGGCTCTGTGCTTTCACTCCTCCAGAAGAACCCCCTTATTAAAGACCAGGAGCTAACCACACAGAGATTAGTCATTTTCAGGCACAGAGAAATGCGTAGCCATGTTGTTCATCTTTCATGGCCAAACAAACTCTTCTTCAAAACAATTGCCACCACATTCTTATCTCTAAACCAGTGTGAGGGCAGATTTTCATTTCATCCAATGTATAATCAGTTCACCTTAGTTTTTAATCAGCTGTCAAGTGTGGCCTGCTTGGTTTGAATTAAACCCTTCAACCAGACTGGCCGTTTGCAGATAAGATTGGACAGAAATGCTCTAAACCATTCCATCATTTATATATCATAAACATATCTTTTTCTGAGTACACTATATGGTCAAACGTATTTCGATACCTGACTATTGGACATCCCATTCCAAAACAATGGGCATTAAGATTGAGTTGTCAACTTTTGTTGTTATAATTCTATACAATTGTGTGCATCCAGGATTGTGGCAACAGTTTAGGAAGAAACCACATACAGTATGAGTGTGATGGTCAGGGGTGCACATATCTCTTTGTCATCTATCACAAAGAGTCCATGTTTTGCAGGCAGCAATCTTCCCCCAGGATATATGGTCTGGTGCTGCTTCATGCTTTTCAGTCAGAATCAGGGTCACTTCAGTGAAGGTGTAAGATCTTCCCAGTATACTCTAGGAAAAGCATTCTCTTCCCACCTTTATCGATGACCATTTTCTGGGGTTCATAGAGCAAACTTTGGTATCAAATCCTCCTTGGACTGACGGAGTTGGTAGCTTAGCAAATGAAGTTATCTTTCTTTCACTGCTAGGGACAGTTGTCTCACTTGCACCCTAGCATGTAGATCTTTGTTGCTCACATGGTCTTGCCATTTGATAATCAACATGATTCGTAAGCACTGTCTTTGAAAGACATCTAGGATTTCACACAGGTTAGATGTCAGAAGATATGTCTCACACCCACAGAACAACACTGAGATCTGATACTTTAAACAGTGAGACCTTAAGCTCGATGTCAACTGTTATCTCCAAAACCTTTTAAGGGTTCAGAAGTTACCGCAGGCTTTGCTTTTCCACCTCTTTAGATCCACCAGACTGCTTGATACATATGAACCGAGATACGTAAACTCATCAACAAAGTGCAGCTTGACACCATTGGCATTTGTAGTTCTGGGTTATTCTGGATATTTGTAGTAAATACCTCAGTTTAACTTTTGACTAAGACAAGCTGCTTAGCTGAGAAGACTAGGTAATCTAGTTGTTCATCCTGGATGTTATTTTCTAGCAAAATGTCATCTGCGAATTCCATGTCATCAAACTTCACTTCTGGGTTGAACTTGAATTTTCTAGGCACTAAAGAAAAGCCATGAGCTTCTGGTCTGCTCTGCTTGAGAACATAGTCCAGGACCAGAACGAACAGGAAGTGTCCCCCTGCAGGACTTCAGGGGTCACACTAAACTCCAAAGACTTCTCATCATCATCAACTTACTGAGACTGAGACTGAGACACTGTTGAGGCTCCTTAAAGCATTTTTAACTTCTCAGAGAGTAAACTCCCTGGAGATAGGTAGGTCACAGTCACCTGGAGATAGGTAGATAAACCCTATGATGCTTATCCCTTATAGTCACCTCTGACTACATGCAGGGAATACAGAGGCAGACCCCAAAGCACCCCTTTATACCGCTGCACATACTTTTGGCCATATGTTGTAAAATATCACACACCTAGAATGGATCCTGATTATCATGTAATCTTTTGTATGTTCTGATTTGTTGAGCAGCAGACTTCCCTGGGTCAGCAAGAACAGAACGTTAACGAAACTCAACTAAATAACGTAACTTGAGGTGGTGAACTGTGGAAGAGTCTATGACAGCTATTCTACAATAACACTGGAGAATCTTTAGAAGCTGCCTGTCGGCATGACAGCATTAGGACTTTAATGCTCATAAATAGCACACATGAGCTGCAGAAAGCACTGCTCAAAGTCTACAACCTTATCCTCACTTCAGAGCAAGTGATATCAGAGCCATTGCTGAGCGGTAACCTGGTGAAGGACATCTTCAATTCATGAGTCCCGAGCTTCCTTACTCAAATGAATGTCCTGAGCAACAGTGAAATTTCACCTCAATGCATGAATGGTCATCACATTTACCCCAACACACACACACACACACACACACACACACACACAAATACACACAGAAACCAAACAACAATGGAAGGGTTGTACCTTAAACCCTAGTAAACCCTAACCTGTTTTGTTTAGTTAGAAAATGCTAAATTTAATTTGGCATTAAAGACTATATAATATAAGCTACCAATTGCTACAGGGGATGACAGCAATGTACTCTGGAAACAAATTTACAAGAAGGGTACATATTATTTGGCAGTGTAATGATAGGAACAACTGAACCTCGTTCTCAGCAAAGGACACGGCGATGCTTGCTGCAAAGTGTACTGACACAGGGCACAGCAGAGAAAATGTGAAAGACACCGAGAGAAAGAAGCAACTCTGTCTCCCTCTGATGGACAGGAAAGGAGATGACCTTTATTTTTTCTGGCTGAATGAGCTTCTGTAAAACAGTTAATTTTGACTTACAAAAGGACTTCTGTTCAAATTTGGTTTTGCTTCCCATTTCCCACTCTTTTCTTCCTCACAGTGTTTTTCCTGCCCAAACTCTGCCAAAGTCAAGCTCCATGAGAAAGAAACCTCGAGAGGAACCAGACTCAAAAGGGAACGCATCCTCTCTGGGTAGTCCTCCATTTGTCTTAAATATTCTGCTATTTCTGGTCTTGAGTTACCTGGTATTAAACATACATTTTTATAAACAATAAACAAACTTTACGTTATAAGTAATTAAGAAACTTTTTTAGATATTCAATAGGACTTGGGAATTAATGTCTCATCACACTGCATTATGGCGTCGTCCCACCATTGCAGAAGGGTTAGTTCTTTTGTTTACATTCTGCAAATATGTTCACACACACTATGCTTTTTGTGAACTTAAAAGTTAATCAAAGGGAAGAGGCTCTATTGTGAGAATGAAATGATCATTTTGATAATCGGTAGATCCATACAAGCTCCCGAACAGAGTGAAGTAATGACCTGGATATAATGTGTCCTCTTAAATCTTCAGGCACCATTTAAATCTGTGCCTATACTTCTTAGCAATTAAAACTATTTCAAGTTATTTAAAACCATGTACAGTTTGCAAAAAGAATGGATTACAGGACCTGCAGACTTAGCCAAAATGTGGTAGTACATTTAGTCACTGCTCCCCACAGCTCCCCCATTTTCCCCCCCGATTTTATTCATGTTTGCCCTGCTGTTACTGACAGTTAAAATAAGCATATATGTTTAATCATGTGAGCCTTTAATAAGTATAATTTTTACACCTCAGCTCCACTATCATGATTCCAACACTTAGTTCGTACAAAATTTCATTGACTAGCTAGGATGGAAATCTGACATGGTGACTAACCCTGCCAAAATGGCAGATCATCCACATCATGACATTTCTTCCCACTCCCTATATGGATACGTGTGTATGTACTGTATCCTTGAACTTGTAATGTCAACTCATGACCAAGTCCAAATACGGAGACTCAGTGATCACTTCATTCTGCTTCTTGCTCCAGTTTGTTGCTCCATTAATTAGAGCATGCGGCACAGGATTTTTCCCCATTACCCATTACTCTGATGTTTCTCCAGGTTCTCAAAATCCATGACAATGTCTGTTGTAAAAAGCCCTGTACAAATAAACTGAATTGAACTGAATTGAAAATCCACTGGGACATTATTATGATTCAGGACTGCCATAACTATGACCACTGTAGTCTGCTTGGTTTGCAATTACTCATTAATCTGACAGAATCTGGAGGTCCTACAGAATCTTTGTTTTGTTATTCCTTAGTTTTGTTATTCAGTCTCTGGACTGTCCCATCATTTTTTTCAGATGTTCTTCAGGGCTACGGATAATCTTCAGGGCTTCACTGTACAGTCAGCTTTGCACATGTATGGTATGTCAAGTCAAGTCAAGTGGCTTTCATTGTCATTTCAGCCATATCCAGATGATACAGTACATAGTGAAACGAGACAACTTTCCTCCAGGACCAAGGGGCTACATATAAGACCACAGAAGTAAAAAGTGCACGCGTGCAACAGAAGATGACATAAAACAACATGAAGTGCATGTATGCATGTATCTGATCACCTTTCTGGGTAAAAACTGCAAAAAAACCTAGAAAAAAACACCCAACACTATAAACTATGTTAATTCGGTTTACACTGCTTCAAGAAAATATAAACCCCTTTTCTAAGCCATAATAATGAGAAAGTATCTTGTAATTATGACAAAAGGCCCATTGGGATTTGATTAGTTCTCCACTGAGAGCTGGGGTAACTCTATCCTCTACAGGTGCTACTCTGTGATTTTATTTCAGTCAGGCTCTGCAGTGTTGGTGCTTCTCTCTCAATTCAGAGAATATTTCTGTACAAGCCTAACTAAGACATATCATGTAGAGTTGGTTATTGATGAAGATTCCACGACAATCATTTCATCCTCTTCTGGATAGACACCTCAGATTCTACTCTATTAGAATTTTTGGGATATAGGAATTATTACCCTGTGGTTGTAACCTTTCTACAATTAGCACTGGGTTTTATCAAACAGGTGCATGATATTCAGTGTCGTAAACTGGCTGATTTCACAGCATTTCAATTTTGGAGAAAAATGTAATTGTATCTGATAATGGACGAGTTCATCACTGTTGTTCCATGATGAGCATGTTGTGACCATGGTACAGTTGCTAACAAACACCTTGGTAGTTTTGGTGTAGTTAGCTAGGTTTTGAACACACATAGCACTGTGGTTCTCAAAATGACCCACTAGATCCCCAGAGGGCTGTGAAGCATAGCTAAATTTATAATAATAATAATAATAATAATAATAATAATAATAATAACTATTATTATTATTATTAAAGTTTGTATAGATATTACTGTATTTTAATTATTGAATAAAAAATAATTTGAATGGGATTCACTAACTGAAAAACAAATAAGACTATAAATAATTTCAGTTTGGATGATGGAAAGTGTAAGAATAAAAAGCTCTCTAGCTACATGAGCTGAATATTTGAACAGTTGGATTATGTTCTGGTGCCATGAAATTTATTTTACAGTAAAATGGATATAGATACACCTTAATGGATATAGAGTGAATGGATTTTTCCAGCACATCAAAATCGTGGCTAGGATATGGGAAAACCATCCCAGATATCGGCTCCTGTAACAAATGGCAAAGATTGGAATTGGAAGACTTGGAACTGGAAATGTTTACATGTTAAGAGACTTGAGTGGTTTTACATTTGTTAGTATTAATTGTAATATATTTATACTTTACAGTTTACTTATACTTGTACTTGTACTTATACTTATGCTTGTAAGTATAGTCACAAATGTGCCTAAATGCAGAGCTGTATTTTGATAACACAAATGCAATAAAATGTAGAGATGGATTGTAAGGTTAAATGTAATATGTAGCTATATGTGACAGTAAGAACAATTATGAAAGATAAATTATTAACCAAATAATATTAGCAGTTGGGGATGTGTTTAAAGAGTATAAGAAAGGTTCTGTGTTTGTGACAGTAACGCTCATCTGAGTAAACTCCTTCTTGCTACTTTTTTCTTTATTAGGCTTTATAATTGAATTTATTGCCTTTTTCACTCGTTAACTGTTTACATCGACACCATATATGATAATGTACTGCTACACCGTACACAGGGATAAAAACGGCAGGTTTAAATCGTTGCTAATTAGCAGAGAGTTCAGGTTTTATGCTAACACACGCTACAGCACTCGGCCTTGTTTAAATGGTGTCCTGCCCCTTTAAGGCGCGCGCCTTCCGGTTTTTTTTTCCGTCTCGGGTGAAGGAATGCCTCCGCGCGCGTGAGGAGGGGGTTCCGTCAGCCACGTCACCTACCGACTTCACGCGCAGTCAGACACTCAGGCAGGCGGAGAGCAACGGGCTCGCGCACAACAGACTGTTAATGTCGCGCGATTAACAGCACATCTGTTCCAGAACAGCGGAACATATAGCGAGCTTTACTACTAGCACGCGCTTTATTACTGCAGAGAGACAGCAGCGGGCCTGAGGGAAAGTTTGCTCGCGGAAATCTGTCCTCGAGAATCTCCGAGATCAGCTCGGGACCTCCTGCACAGCGTCCTTATTTTTTAGTTTAAGTTTTATTTCCGGTTTTTGTTGCTTATTAACGCGCGAGGATGAACGTGTTCCGTCTGGCCGGTGACGTGTCGCATCTGCTCGCCATCATCATCCTCTTCATAAAGATCTGGAGGTCTAAGTCCTGCGCAGGTAATGTTAATGCGCGCGCCACGGTCCGCTCGTGCATGAATCGACACGTCACACACCTAACAGACACTCAGCTAAAGCTCAGTAAAGCTAATAGACACTGTGTTTGTACACACAAACACACACACTAGGAGGTTTAATAGGTCGCGTCCTGAACAGTCAGCATCTAAGTGCACTAGTGTAGGAATCAGTGGACACTATATAGTGCACACTCTGTACGTCATACAGTAACGTCCTGCACGCGTGTAGCGCACTCTCACATCACAGAGTGAGGTTCTGTTACCTGCTGCACTACCTGCTGTGGGGAAGGGCTGAGGTGGCGGCAGTGCACTCTGTCCTATAGAGTGTTATTGTATATATTGTTTGGAATAGGCTGCATTAAGTGCACTACATAGTGACTGTAATTAGTGTTTTAAAGTCATTCACCCTCCTGCACCCAACCGCACACTCCCGCACTCTCCTAGCACAACGCCCTACTATATAACTGGGCTATAATGAGTAGAAGCTCCTGAGCCCCTATGAAGTGCCTAAGAGTGAGATGTTTGAGTTCCGCTCTGTATATAGTGAGTATGGCGTGATGGCTCCTGCACCCTATGTAGTGAAATTTATATCCAGTTAGGAGCTGTATACATTAAGTGCTGTATACAGGGAGTGTTGTAAATCAGGCCCTGAACACTAACACTAACCCTAGCTTGTCCACGCTATGTAGTGCACTAGATATCTGACAGAGACACTATTAGGATTTGACACTTTAATGATAAGTGACAAAAGTGAATAAGAGCAGTGTGTCTGTAGGTATCTCTGGGAAGTCCCAGCTGCTCTTTGCATTGGTCTTCACTACCAGATACCTGGACCTGTTCACCATCTTCATCTCCATGTACAACACTGTCATGAAGGTAACTCTCTCTCTCTCTCTCTCTCTCTCTCTCTCTCTCTCTCTCTCTCTCTCTC
>JAQMYM010000021.1:150383-166839 GCA_030014255.1 Parauchenoglanis ngamensis
TTTCTCCACAAAAAACAATATGGAAATATTTTACAGAGCAAAACAGAAATTATTGTAAAGACATTTTAGTGTGTGTGTGTGTGTGTAGCTGGTTCACTGGTCTGGAGATGGAGAGCAGTGGGAGTCAGACATTGTGTGTGTGTGTGAAACTGCTGAGAGGAAAGGAGTAAAAGAGTTGAGCGGGAACACCATACACACTCTTCAACGTCTGATGATTGAGGTGAACACACACACACACACACACACACACTCTCTTTCATTCATTTTCCCTCTGCTCCTCTTGCTGTATGTTGCCATGGCAGCAGGATGAGAAAGTCAGTTCAGACTTCTCCATCCTGAGGCACACATTGCAGCTCCTCCTCCTGAGGGATCTCCAGTGTGAGATGTAATCTCTCCACCAGGGGGCGTCCCTGTCGGGTGCCCAGACCACCTCACCTGGTTCCTGTCCATTGAGAGGAGCTCTACTACCAACTAGCTCTGTCTACAGCAGCTCTACTCCCAGGCCCTCCTAGATGTGTTGAGCACCTCACCTGCATCTCGCGGCCATAAGTGCAGTTCGAGATGTAGACTGAGCAGTAAACAGAGAATGTCAGCTACAGCTTGAGCTCCTGTTTCACCACCTCACCTGACGAGAACATCCCAATGTTCTGGGATAGAGCCATGGCCTCGGACTTTCAGACGCAGATTTTCATCCACACTCTGCATTAAACGGTGTTTGTGTGTTGGAGTTCAGATGGAACTAAGAGACCACCGACATCTCTGGAAAAAACAGGGATGTAAACCTCCTCCACCCCGACCGTGATACCATGACAGTCACAAACAGGAGACAGGACACAGCCTTGATGCAGTCTGATATTCCAAACTCTCACTGTGCTCATACAGAAAAATACTGCCCCAGATACCCCGTAGTCCTGCAGCACCACCTACAGCAACCTTCAGGCCACACATCCAACATGTAGAGTGCAGTAGTGTACTCCTCCGATCACTCAGAGCTGTGTGCGGGCAAAGAGCTGCTCTACTGCTGATCAAATATAAATACTGCAAATTCAAACAGTAATGTAAACCGTGTGTGTGTGTGTGTGTATGTGTGTGTGTGTGTGTGTGTGTGTGTGTGTGTGTGTGTGTGTCTCAGTGCAGCAAGTGTTCTCTGAGTGAAGATGTGAAACTGAGAGTGGAGAGTCTCTTAGAATCCCTCGACCATCTGCGTCCTTCAGAGAGTGGCACTGCGTGTTTACTGTATCCTACACACACACTCACACTCACACTCACACTCACACACACACACACACACACACACACACACATACCCTTGTATTTGTCCTTAACTGTGTCTCAGCCGAGTGGGACGTATATCCATCTGCCTTGCTGACTTCACTGTGAATCTCTAGTTTTGTACCCAACACACACACACACACACACACACACACACTTTACAGAATCTCAGGTCCTCACACTGTGTGTGTGTGTGTGTGTGTGTGTGTGTGTGAAATAATGAAAGCGTTTACTGGTTTTAACGTTTTCCATTCACACTTGTTCTGCATTTTATGTATATATGTAATGTTACAGTGTTTCTATAAAAATAATTTTTCATTGTCAGTTTTATAACCATCACACACCTCTCTAACGGCTCTGACTAAAAGTGTGAGTGTGTAATGACTGAGTTACACAGGTGTCAGTGTGGGGTCAGTACTGGTGTGTTATTGTATTTCATTATTACATGAGTTATGAGTTCAGTAAACTGACGTGGCCTAATGGGACACACACACACACACACACACACACAATAGGTTAATGTTTTAACATGAATAAAAAAATATATATTAATAATAAGTGAGAAGATGATTGATTAAAATGCAGTACAGATTAAATGTTAAAAGCCAGCAGAGACTCTATGCAGTGTGTCAGGGTTTGGTCATGCTGAATAATTCACTGTGTGCACGTGCAGGGGTATGAATATATATAAAACATAACCTGAAGCAGATTTTAGCTAGGGTGTTATACAGTCATAAACTGGATATAAACATTTGCTTATAAAGAGTTTATTATTATGAATGTTGTGTTCATCCTTCCTTCCTTGATTATCTAGAATCGAGACGGTGTTATTTAAAAGAGATCGAAAAGTTATCCAGTTATATTATGTGTTTAAAAATAGTGCATGTCCTACATCACAGCGTGTTCACTAGGTAGTGCGCTAGGTAGTGCACTTTGCTATTTTTCATACCCTTTCTCCGTGTTTAAAACTGAATATAAAGTATCGTGTGCAGCCCTGATATCCCACAATGCACTGCAGGAGGTCCGTGTCCCAACCCGCGAGCCAGGGACCCAGTGACATAGTGCACTTGATAGGGAGTAGGGAGTAGGGCTGTGTTTCTGAGCCGGCCCTGCCGTGTGCATCACTCAAACAGCTCCGTGTGGAAATGCCGAGCGCGAGACGGTATGTCATATCATATATGTTTATGTACTTTTTTTTTTTAAAGTCAAAGTAATGCCCCGCTTTCCATCCTACAGGAGGAAATGACGTCACACTGAAGGGCGTTTGGGAGCTGAAGGTTGAGAAGCTGCGCTGTGATTGGTTGTCGGAGGGCAGCGCGTGGTAGCGGTGGAGTGGTGCGCGCGAGCCGGTGTGTGTATGTAAATGTGCATTAATAACGCGACGTCATCACTTTAAACGGTACACACACACGCGCGTGCGCGTTAGAGAGCTGTGTTAATGTAGATGTGATTTGTGACGGTGATCGCCGCTGCTGCTTCCGGTTTCCTGTGTGAAAGGTAAGAGTCATTCATCCACCAGCGAGCCTTCTCTCATCCCTCGCGCAGTCTCACTACTTCCGGTCTTCATTATTTACATTAATTAGCATGTCGATTTATAAACAATGATCCGTTCTGAAGCTGCAGATTATAAACTGTGTGTGTGTGTGTGTGTGTGTGTGTGTGTGTGTGTGTGTGTGTGTGTGTGTGTGTGTGTTCTGCAGCCCGACATCACGGTACTGATAGGAACAGGAGCTTTACTAATCAGATTCGGTGTGTGATGTGCTGTTTACATGTTTATATAATAATGTACAGAATACACGTATAAGCACGGGATAATGTGTGTGTTTGTGTATTAGATGCAAAAGGAGTGAAACCCACCCCGTTGTACAGCAGTGCAGAGAGCTGTAGAGATGTCCACGTGACCTCAGGGATGTTGTGTAGTTGCTGAGATATCAGGGCGTCAGAGGAGAACTTGGCTTTCGCCTTTGTTCCTGCACAGAGGTGTCGCGCGAGTAGCAGGTGTAACAGCAGTGGGTGTGCCTGAGAAGAGCCAGGCAGTAGGACTGCTGCAGGTTAAAGGTCTTGTTTGGGCTTGCATTTGACTCCCCCTGATGCAGAACCCTGTTTATTGAGACGCTGTAGTTGGTGCAGTTCAGTCGTGATGACTACTGAGCACCGAGTTCAGTCTGAATATGATCACCATGCTGGGTTAGCGAAATAACCAGGGTGGTGTCACACAGACCCCAAAGCTGCTGCAGTGTTTTACTCATCTTATACTATCAGCTTCCCAATTATTACACTTTTATTTAGTAAAAACCAACATGGAATTCTTTTATTTATTGTTATCCGTGATCTTGTGGTTCGTTCCCATTGTCACTTACTTTATAGCAGCAAAAGCAGCTGTTCCCTCACCAGCCTCTCTTTATTCTCACTCCAAGTTAATAAGATAAATAACTTGTAATGTTAGTGAGAAAGTGCAGTGCAGTGTAAACTCCTCTGACTGTTACACAGCGCTGACACTGGACACTCCTTCATACAGGACACACACACACCTCCTTACAGAGAACTGCACACACGCATTTTTTACACACATTTGCACATAAATTTTCCTTCGTTAAATATAATTTTGGTAAATTTTTAAAATGCTGGTACTGTAAATGACTCTTAGAATGAATACATTAATATAAACCTGTGATTTAGTTGTTGAAGGAAGTAAGAAATTACATTCGTGCTGAAGTAGAGAGGATGTAAATGAACATGTCCAGCGTGCACGCCACGCATCATTTACACTTATTTACTTGCAAAGTATTCAAGCCTGGTGTCTGCCTGCCTGCTGTACTCGCTGTGTCCTGTAAACACCAGAGTGTGATATTTATGAATTTCTTCAGAATATCTTTATGCTATTATGCTTTTATTTACTGAATGACAAGTTTACTGTAGTGCACTATGTAGTGAATATGGTGCAGTTTGTGTGTCTGGTCATGTGACCTTTTACACTGTGATATTTGTATCCACAATGCAGACGTGCCAACCTCGGTGTATTTCACATAGGAGCTCCATGTTAACTTGGGAGTAATGTGCCATGGGATATGATTATTACATTGAGCGTGATAAAGGATCACAGTGAGGAAGTACAGTGTCGTGTGCTGAAGTGTTTTCACTCGGTGGTGTGTATGTGGATAGTGAATCAGTTTCCTGAAACCTCAGATTAACACCGGAGTATGATGGAGTAACGGACTGATATTCAGTCCCCATATCGTACTGTAAAGGTGAACGCTGCAGTGCAGGATGCAAATTCAGGAAAAGGAGCTGTCTATACTCTCTCCCACACACACACATGCGTGTGTGCGCGCACACACACACACACACACACACACACACACACAACATCAATACACTGATGAATAAACCTGCACTGCCTCCTTACCTCCATCACTTTGTTCTCTACCTGTGTGTGTGCTACAGGTGGATTACGGAGTGTGTGTCACACCTGCTGGCCATGCTGAGTGTGTGTGCTGTGATGCTGATGTCAGCATTCGGTTCTGTGTGTTCCACAAACTCCAACACACACATGCCTCAACATGGACACGACTCCAATCTGGAGATCTGTATCCTACTGTGTGTGAGTGTGTGAGTGTGTGTCTGTGTGTGTGTCTGTGTGTGTGTCTGTGTGTGTGTGTGTGTGTGTGTGTGGTTGATATTGGGGTGTGTGATATTTTCCTAATTGTCTGTTAGATAAGCATCTGTTTGAGGTGAAGAGAAAGGATCAGCTGAACGCGCTGAAGAATCTGGTGGACCTGAATGATGTTAATCAGCAATACAAAATCATCGACATCATGCTGAAGGGGCTCTTCAAGGTACTGAGCTTGTCCCCTCCCCGCGTCTCTTCCCCGTGCCATCCCCCCCGGGTCCCCTATACCCCCCCTGTGTCCCGTCCCGTCCCCTCCCCTGTCTCCATCTTTAAAACTGTTTTTCTGTTTTGTTCTCTCTCTGTTTGTGTGCGTGCGTGTGTGCGTGCGTGTGTGCGTGCGTGTGTGCGTGCGTGTGTGCGTGCGTGCGTGCGTGCGTGCGTGTGTGCGTGTGTGTGTAGGTACTAGAGGACTCCAAAGCTGTTCTTGTAGCTGCTAATCTGCAGCCAGGTGATCCGTTTCCTCTGGATGATAAAATTAAAGAGGGTGAGTTTCTGCTCATGTAATGAAGTGTGTAAGATGGTGTGTGTTTTCACACAGCTTCTCTCTCACACTCGGATCTCTCGTTGTTTATGCAGCGTACTCCCACGTGATGGAGAACACTGCGTTTTTCGGTGACGTAGCTCTGCGTTTCCCGCGTATCGTCCATCACTACTACGACCGTAACGCTGAGTGGGAGAAGACGCTGCGCTGGGGGCTGAGCTTCTGTAACCAGTCTGGAGTGTTTAACGGAGGGAGTCACCAACAAGTCCTCGCTCTGGTGGGTGTGTGTGTGTGTGTGTGTGTGTGTGTGTGTGTGTGTGTGTTGAGTTCAGAATTCAGTGGACTTAATGATGTCATCAGCGAGCGCCTTTAGAAACACCTCATCATTGTCTGTGTGCGGAGTCTTGTTTCAGGCCTGATCTCTCTCTGCAGATGGCGCAGGAGCTGGGAATCTCTGAGAAATCTCCAGACTTCATTAACCCTTACCGTACAGAGAAAGATGACGTGAGACACACGCACACACCGCACACACCACACACACACACACACACACCACACACACACACGCGTGCGCGCACACACCACGCACACATCGCACACACCACACACACACGCCCGCGCGCACACACACCATGCACACATGCACACACCACACACACACACAGGGTGCTTTTCATGTGTGAACATCTGCACTTGTACTCGCACTATATTGTCAGAAGTATGTGCACCCCTGACTATCACACTCACATGTGCTTGTAGAACACCCCGTCCCAGATTTATCCCCCTGTGCAGTTGTAACGCGCTCCACGCTGCTGTTAGATGTCGGAGCGCGGCTGTGGGGATTTGTGTTCATTCAGCTACAGGATCATTAGTGAGGTCAGGCGCTGATGTTGGGATGTCAAGGAGGCTCCAGTTCCAGTTCCTCCAGTTCACTGGGCCTCTTTGTTCCAGTGAAGTATTCTGTAGCGTTACAGTTTCCCAATAGGTGCTTTCGGACCAAACAGTTCTAGGGACTTATTGAGAGGAACTACTCCCCAGGAAGCTCCCATGAGAACTACACACTTTCATGGCCTTTTTTCTGGTCTAGAATGTTTCCAGTCGAACTGGATTCAGCTGGTCAGTATGCAGATTTAATGTATAGACTTGGCCTATCCGGCAATTAGAAAATCCACTAGTGATTTTTTTCAGTGATGATTTCAGCCATGTCACGTATTCCACCTCACGCTGCACAGCTCAGGTTTCAGCTCCTCTCATCTGGTAACCAGCGCATGCTGTCATATGGATCTTTTTAGAATGAGCATTTGTGTAAATTTCTGTCTGTTTTATCATATTAATGCACACCGACTGACCAAAACACCCAACTGCGTGACTCGAAGAATCTCACCACACTTCCGTCTGGACCATTAAAGGAACACACGTCTCTCACGTTTCCTGTTGTGCTGGGAGAGTACCTACCCAGAAGTACGATGTGAAAAAGTCCCTAAAAACAGTGTTGAACAACTGAAATCGTTCTCAGTTCCTGTGGTGGGAACACACAAAAAGGGGCCTACTCCCCCCAACAGTTCTAAGAACTATGAAAAGTTCCTCTAGTCCAAAAGCATCTAATGATATTCTTTACCGTCGTGCGCTTCAGACTTGGTGGTAACCGTTTGGGGAAGAACCACATGTGGGTGTGATGGTCAGGGGTGCACAAACTTCTAGCACTGTCTTTACACAGCATTTCACAATCATTTATTTATTCTTTGAATGTAACAGTTTCCAATTTTGTTAATTTTTTTTGTGTAACAAGAAGGAATAAATTGTATCCCTCCACCACACTTACTTTTAATCAAGGCTGTGGTGCCAGTATGTGCAATATTTAATTAGTTTTTCTTTATTAACAAATGACACATCGTTGCCTTTATCCATTTATAGTAACGTTTAATGTTGGGGTAAGTTGGGGAAACCTCCTTACAGAAAAGATTCTGAGAGATTCTCTCTCGCTCGCTCTCTCTCAGGTGCTCCACACTGCAGAGGCCTTCCAGAAGATCCTTCGTGAAGAACAGAAGCGAAGGAGGAAGGAGGAGAAGAGGAAAGAGATGAGGAAAGGCCCGCGAATTTCCCGCTCTCGCTCTGAACTCTAACGCTCCCTGCTGGACGTTACACTAAGACAAAGAGCCAGACAGACAGATCTGTGAGTCAGCGCTACATCAGGTGTAGATGAGGTAGAGGAGCAGGTAAATGATAGAACACACACAGAGAGAGAGAGAGAGAGAGAGAAAGAAAGAGAGAGAAAACAGATCACACAGAAATGGAGAAAATCGGCTATATTGCATTTACAGTGTGAGTGATGCATTCAGCAGTGACGGTTTATCAGTTTTATACTATTTGACTTTAACACTGAGCGAATAAATAATATACATAACGGAAAGCAAGAATAATGAGCTTTATTAAATGGTATAAATAATGTTGATGAGATTTGTTTAAGAGAAAACACCTGTCTTTATAATGTTTATGATTATATACATTGTGCTGTGTAGGTAGAATATAATGTGTTCCCTGTGTTCCAATTCTGTGTCTAACACTTCCCCTTGTTGCCTTCCCCTACATCACAGAGGCCTACACCCAGCCATGTGCAGAAAGATCTCCCTGCATCACTGTACACACTCACCTCATCCCCACTTAACACACTTCGCTTGAGCTGAACAAGTACATTTACATTTATGTCCTTTAGCAGGTGCCCTTATCCAGAGCGACTACCGTACATCTCATTTATACAGCTGAGCAGTTGAGGGTTAAGGGCCAGAGAGTAGCATGATGACCTTTAGATCAGTAGTCCAAGATCTTAACCACTGAGCTACCACTACCCCACACAGTACAGCTCTTAAGGTCACTTAACCAAGGGGGTGAGGTTAAACAGTATTGGAACACAGCCGTGCAAGCTCAGGGGAAGTCCGCCTCCCTTAGTGGGAAACTGGGAATCTGCTTTATATAGTGATGTGTAGCAGAACGACCTAGTGGAATTTTCATACTTATATTAGACTGCTAGTTTATTTAAAGTGAGTGTGTGAGTGTGTGTAAGGCAGGTACACTTTGTACATGATGATTTACAGTCTTGCAGAGAACGCTGTGTGTAACTGCAGCGTGTCAGTCAGGAATCAGAGCTCTATAACATGAACACCGTTATGGTGGATAAATGCTCTGTCTTTATGCTGCCTACAGAACCGGACAGGCTTCATCTGAAGAACACCGGCGCAGTGGAATTTTAAATTGCCCGAGATGATGGCATTGTGTGTTTTAAATATCATGATATCATGCAACTAATTATCATCAGATCCTGAGAACATGAATGAGACTTTAGGACCGTGTACAATATGTTCCAAATGGTATATTAAAATATTTACTACATTTGTATAGATGTTTAAATGTGTGTGTGTGTGTGTGTGTGTGTAAATAATGAGAAGAGCACGTGTCAGTGTGTCAGAAGGGCCGGTTCCTGTTTTACACTAAGAACTGAATTCAGTTATGAAGCACGTTAAGCTGTAAAAATGACTCTACAATGTTTCCTGCTGCTTATTTTCATTTCTAAAACAAATTCAGATATAAGTTAATCACCAGAACGGTTCCTCAGACCTGCGGGTCCACTCAGTGTTCACCTAAAAGAACCGACCTAATGAACCGGTTCAGAGAACTGCTGTGAAGACCGGTCTGGTCCGTGAGCAGCACATCACTGAGGATGGCGTAGATGGAAGGATGTAGTAGTTGTTCAAATGATGATTACATTTCAGTTCTGTGTTTTTATTTCTCAGGCCTTAAAGAACACTGGTCTTCACCAAGTTAATCAAAATCCTCAGGTGACTACAAAAACATATCAGATAACAGATTAGACATAGATTAGAACAGACGTAAGATGTCATATTTCCCCAAAAAGTAAACCGACTTTCACAAACCAGGTGAGGGGAAAAAACAGTACACCCCATAATTTGGTAATGTGTAGAACCATCTTCAGCAACAGTAACTTGAAGTCAATGTTTGTGTAGGGGTTTATCAGTCGTCTTGTTTTGGAAAAAGTTTGTCCGCTATATACAGTAAGTGTGTGAAGGCGAATTTCATGAACTAATACTTTGTTTGAACATGTATTAAATGGGGGAGAGTTTCAATTGTTAATTATTTTGCTAACTATTTTAATGTTTATAATTATATATCAGTTTTCTCAATAATCTGTCTTCACACCTAAGCAAAAGGATGATGTAGTAAATTTGCAGCTCTGATTAAAAGATAAAGTTACCTGCGTTTCTCTCTTTCTCCTTCAGAGGGCGCCAAACTGCCACACTTCTAGTATGTTAGTGTACCTTCACTTATACTACATTCAGCTAATGCTTTGATTCAGAGTGACCTGTAGAAGAGCTTTGTAGTCTCACATCCTGGTGCTAGCTCACTAGGCCAGAGACCAAGAGCCCCATCTGTCTAATACACCTGCTGGGGCTTCATACATTGTTTTTAAAAAACCAACTGACAAAGTGCCAATTCCAGTACTGTAAGCGCCATGGCGCATGTCATAGATATTATATATTAATATTTTTGGTATTTGATATTATCAGTAGCTGGGTTTCCATTGCAGTTTCTTGTGAAATAAAAGTGAAATTATGAGAAAATAGACTTAGGAACGTTCTGTGTTTCCTCATGTTATGATGTCTGATGTTATAATATCAGTTTTGAGAGTTTTCAAGTTCAAGTGTGTTTATTGTCATTTCAATGTATACATGTGGTACAGTGTACAGTGAAACGAGACAGTTTTGAGACTTGGTCGGGTTTGTTCGACTCTGACCCGCGCCCGCTCAACAATCTTTAATGATGTATTTATGTCAGTCGTCGGTGAACTTTAATCCTGGAAGATTTTTCCAAAAATATGTTTTTCCTTTTCAGCAGGCCTTATAAGGGCTAACGCTAACCTTTTATGAATATCTTCATCTGTGCTGTCCTTATCTCTCAACTCCACAATTTCATTTGCTAAATTGTAAGCAACATTACAAAATAATCATTAAAGATCAAAAGAAGAAACATTCATCAAGCACTCATAAACTCAGCTGGTAATGCGGTTAGTCAGGCCGTGAGTGCTCCATCTCCTGCCATCAGTCACAGAAATTAAATAATTACCCCTGTTAAAATGTTTCTCTTGAAGACAGCTACATGTTGGTTTAAATATATTTGTACAATTCTCTCAATTAAAGATTTATTTATTGCATAAAACTGCAGGATGATTAGCTATAAGCGATGCTTGGGTCGAAAATGTTGTCCTAACTGCTGATTTAATATTCCTTACCAAGTAAAGCTAGTCTTCAGCTTCAGCCTGGTGAAAAAAAAGGAATTTATAGGACAGTTCCGACACCGGATTGGTCAAATTTCAGTGATTAAATTTGACATTGTTAATAGAAAGGTCGGGCTAAAGATCAGTTTAAGGTTTATTTCACCAAAAGCTGTAATGATTTACTCCTGCACAGCACACAGCTCTTTCCTGCATTGTAAATCTGGGCTGTAGCTGATGGAGGCTGCAAAGTTCACATTCCACATGGAGAAATAAAAAAAATAAAATTCCTTAATTTTCTCCTTAATTTACTCGTGCCCAGTTCCCACCATCAGACACGGAACAGTACCAACCAGGGAGGGCGGGGCCGTCGCGTGCTCTGAGCATCTTTTCCAACTGATGTACATGCAACACCTGGGGGCGCTGTAACACACTGAGGCCAGCGCTAGCCACGTAAGCTCCCCACCAGGGGGCGCTGTAACACACTGAGGCCTGCGCTAGCCACGTGAGCTCCCAGACGCCCCTGATTGGCTAGCACTGCTGTAACTGACAGGGGAGAGAGTAAGCCCCTCCTTCCCTGAGAGCACAGGCCAGTGCTGCTCTCTGTTCTGCTGCCCCACAGCTTTCAGACGCACTTTTCACTGAATGTCATTTTAGTTTCCTTTTTTTGTGTATGTGGGAATTCCTATTATGCAGAAAATAAATCCTCTGTACATTGCAGCATTTTTTACTTAGCAATTAATTATTCATTATTATTTATATGTTGGTTCTCATATCGACTCTGCAGTTTCCATGTGGTTTGACATGACTAAACTCACCATCCAGAGCTGCCTTAAAAAGAGTAAAAGTAAAACAGGACAGCTTGTGGATGAAATTTTATTTAAAATTATTTCAATCAGCAGCTGTTCAAGCACTTCATTTCACAAGTACCGTTTATTATAAAAAGCTAAATTCAGAACACTATTACATTATTCATTCAGAGGTTTTGCAGGAATTTGTATGAATCTGGTTCAACAATCCTAACTTTCTTTCGATGAGAGGTCACAATCCGTATGGAAATACTTTTGATATATTACATTCAATTAAATGTTATCTGTATAGTGCTTTTAACAGACATAGGTTTAACACAGAAGTGTATAAATCCTGAATATAAAAATACATTTATAGATTCATATATATATATTGGGTGTGATATGGAGCTAAAACCAGACCAAAAGGATCTAAAAGTGAAAACAAATGTTTTAAAGCTGTAGAGAGAGACCTGAATCTGAAATAATTAAATTTGCAAATGAAAAAATTAGTTTAAAAAAATGTAAATACTTAATTTTAAAAGAATTCCTCAATTGAATCAAAATAGTATTTAAACTGAAAAATTATTTTTATACACTTTTTACATTTTTAATTCAGACAATTTTGCTTTCATACAACACAATTAATGCAGACAAAAACCTCATAGGCTTTATTAAGCTCATGGTTAACATAAAGCTGCCTCCAGTTTGGTTTCGTTAGTTCCACCCTGAGGGCAGTTTTGGCTTCTGTGCTGGATCAGTTTATGTTAGACTTTTGCTATCCGTTTTGTCACAGATAATAGGCTTTTGCTTTACATTGTAATAATCTAATCTGCTGTGCTTTTGGGTACATTTGGGTTTAACAGATCAATATTAAAAACGCCACAACAATTGTCATTCAATTTTTCAAACATATCAGCTAATTTATCATTGACTGTATCAAGGCAGGTTCCTGGTGTTCTGTAGACACAGCTGAAGATTATATTTATAGGATTTATTACATAAAATTCTATAGTTCAACATTCCAAAAAATTTTCTATAGTGTTTGACATACAGTTAATCATGCTGCAGTTTAAAGCTGTATCAACATACAAGCAAACTCCTTCTCCTTGTTCATTAATCCTGCTAATCATGAACAACTCCTATCCTTCCAGTCTCACATCAGAAACCTTCTCTTTCTTATTGAATTCACACAAATAGAACAAAATAATGGACATATAAATTGATTATCAAAATAATTGGTAGTTGTAGCCCTAATAGACATCCTGAAATAGATTCCAAAAATAAAAATAAAAAAAGCACTAATGTTTACAGCTGTGGTAAGCAGTTTGTGCCTAAAATCCCTTCAGCTTGACACAGCATTAAAGTGACAAATAATAACTCCACCTGTAAAGGGATTAGACCTGGATATTAATGAAGGAGGACGTCACTGAACAGCACATATTTTTTGCTTAGCAAGTTGTACTGATGCTCTGAAAGCAGTCTGGAACACTTGAATGGCAGCTATTCCCTCATGCAGAGCTGCATCTATTGCCTTGTCCTGCTCCTCTGATGATGTCTGCATCGCTCCAAATGTTTCTGCCAATTTCAAAATATGTTGGTCCTTTACCAGACTCTCCTGTGCTTCCGCTCTTGACTCCTGCAGCAGTTTCCAGTAGATTTTCTGCCACTCAGTCCTGGATACTTCTGGATATCTTCTTTTGCACTGTTCCACTTTTTCATTCAACTTCTGCTCCTGAATATCACAAACTGCTCTCTCAACATTACTGTAGATAAAATCTTTGTAGTGATTCCCTTCATTCGCATGCACCAAGTGCTCTAATTTCTCCATGAATTCTTTGAATTGTTTGTAGCTTGGTGCCTTGTTGTTTAAACAGTGGTACCGATTTCCACATCTCGCTACTAACTCTCTGAGAGCAGGGTCTCCATCCTGAAGGAACTGCCTGATGCTCTTCTTCAGGTTGTCTTTATAAGTAAAGAGTATAATTGTGTATCTATCTGCTTTCTGAAAGATCTTCTTGATTTCATCCACAGTGCTCCTCTCCTCCTGGGTGAATCGTGCTGCTAAACTGATCACGATGAGGAAAGCATGAGGTCCCGGGGAGGAATAGGTCAAACAGTTCATTATTTCCCTGATCACATCTTGTTTTCTGAGCTGAGTATCAAAAATTCCAGGTGTGTCAATGATGGAGATTTGTTTACCGCCTCGTAGGGTTTTATAAGAACTGCACTCTCTGGTTTGTGAGGTTGAGTCGGAAGCAGACTGGAACATGTTTCTTCCGAGGATGGTGTTCCCGGATGCACTCTTCCCAACTCCGGTTTTTCCCAGAAGCACCAGTCTCATTTGAGGAACTTGTTCACCAAGCTGCTTTTGGATAGGCACTTCACCTGAAACTACACAGAAAATATCTGTCAAGTTTTTTCTTTCATTCAGTTTATGACAAGTCATAGGTAGCGTAAGCTGAATTATTAGGGTGGTATAAGTTTGTGGCCTATTAAATACCTTTAATTATCAATACTCTCTGTAAAAGCAAGTGTTTAGGTAGTTCATCAATCAAAGTATGGATCCCAGCAAGATTCATATTTGTCATTGCCGTCTATTCTTATTTAATAGTGAAAAAAACCTCAGCGGAAGCAAGAGACAAAATTTGTAAGTTTATGGCATCGCTGCAGTCGGCATTACTGTGGTCAAGAACCAGTTTGTTCAGTTTCGAAAAGGTGAATTTGAGCTAGATGATAAGCCAAGAAGTGGTGGACCAAAGGAAATGGAAGCCAAGGAGCTGCAGAAACTTGGATGAACATGTGACACAATCGACTCCAGAGCTGGCAAGACTTTTGAATATCAGTCATTCTACTGTTCTAACGTGTCTGAAGCAGATGGGAAAGATCCTGAAAGCTGGTAGTTGGGTTCCACATGCACTTTCAGAGAGAAATATCGCTCAACAGCTTAACACCTGCATTACAGGTACATTGCCCCTTTATTACGAGCTGCTCGATCCTGGAGATACTGTCAACACCGAATGTTATAGTGATCGATTGATCAAATTAAGTTAAAAAAAATTAATGAACTCGGATCATCCAGCAGTCATTCACAAAAGAAAATCATCCTCCTTCATGACACGCAAGGCCACATGTTGCAAGAACAATGAAAGACACAATTTTAACCCTTGGATGGGAGATTTTACTGCATCCAGCCTACTCAGCGGCTATCGGGCTTCCACTTGTTCAGGTCACAACATACACTCTCCGGCCAACATTTCAAAAAAGTCGGGGATATACAAAATTATATAGATCAATTCATTTCCTCAAACCCTGACTCCTTTCATGACGGTGTTCATTCTTTGCTAAATAAATGGAAGAAAGTCATGGAATCTAGCAGAAATTACTATTAAGACAAACTATGTATTATTTTAGAAAATGGCAAATTTTGTTCAGAAAGACCACATACGTATTCACCGCCCTAAATACTTAAAAAAAAAAAAAAGATTTATGGCAGAATAGTAAATACACTGGTGAAATCTGTGTATGGTGAAAAAATACACTGGTGAAAAAATGTGATAAAATGCACAAGAAGTAATGAAGTATGTTCAACAGGCAGGTTATTGGCTTTGAGTGACTTGTTCTGTAATAACACACAACTCCCACAGAATGCAAGTGACTACGTTTAGAGTCAGCATTACATGTTCCATAATGTAGCTCCACTTAAAAGAAGTATAAATTGTCAGAACAGCACCCAGGTATATCACTGACAGTCATACTCGAACAGGGACCATTCAAATGTTAGAATGTAAATTATGTCAAACTAGCGGCATTCCAAATTGCACTGAAGAAAAACCTTCATAACTGGAGAAAAGCTCTTACTGCTGCTGGCGCAGTATATTCACCCTGATAGAGAATCATCCTATATGCTTATTTAATCTAAAGTTAACACTGAAGTGAAGACCACCATAGAAGCTCTATAAAGCGTGGAACATTCTCACACTATAGTACTTGACCCTTTGTTGGTACCAGTAATAATGAAGACTACAGCAGGGGCCAGAGCTTTTTCCTAAAAAGCCACCCAGTTATGGAACAGGCTTTAACTGTAAGCTGAAAACAGGCATTTAGTTAAGATTTTTGTTAATAGCTTTTCTCTTGGGTAAACACACGGATCAGGAGGGTCCATGGGCATAAAGATCTCTGGTTACCTTGGTACACTGCTTTTGCCCCTCCTCTCATGCTTTCACTCACAGTGCTGATCTGATACACCAACATTCACCAACAATGTTCACAATACAATACAGCTCTAAACATAATTATACTGGATGGTCCAAAATAGGTGTACGGTCCTGACTGTCATGTTTAGACTCTTATGGTCTACAAATCTCAAAATCAACATTGCAACATTCCTGGAACCTGTAATGCAGCATTTCTGGCACCATGTCACACAGCAATACATTTAAATTCTGGTGATCAGTGTCCATAAATGCTTAAGAGCTGATCCCCTTCCATTTATCCATTGTGTGGGGCTTCTTCTCAAACATCTACTCCTTTATTACACCCAGATTCCCCCCAGACCCAGGTTTGTTTGGTTTTTTTGCTTGACTAACAGAAAAAACAAATGAAGAATAACATCACTATGATTTAAATTAAAAGTGAGAATATTGGATCTTACATGTGACGTCCTTCTGTATACTGGACCTTCTTGTTTGAGCCATGTTAAACTGGCCTCCATTCCTGCTCACCAAGCCCTTAATTTTGCTCAGTAACTCAGTGACTTGTCTCTGCTCTGTGATGGTGTTATTGAAGACATGCATTTTGTTCTCGCAATCTTTAACCAACAGCTTGAGCTCTCTATCTGCATTCTTTTCTACAAACTTTACAACTGTCTCGTTCTCCTCCAGTTCGTCTCCTCGTGTGAAGAGCACTATGATAAACTTCTGGATGTCTGGACTGAATAATGCTTTAATGAACTCCAGCAT
>JAQMYM010000021.1:192920-204931 GCA_030014255.1 Parauchenoglanis ngamensis
TCCCTCTCTCTCCCTCTCTCCCTCTCTCTCTCCTCTGTAGGCGTATATTCTGAGTTGTGCAGAGAGTTTGTTTTCAGACTCGAAGCCTCCTGACTCTCTTCGCTGGCTCTTCACCCCATTGGCCAGACAGTTTTTCCTGAGCTGTGATTGGACAGTGAAGGCTGAGAACTGTGAAGGAGTGTTTTCATCTGAAAGAGAACAAGGTACTAATGTGCACATGCGCACACACACACACACACACACACACACACGACACAAGATAATGCTGAATGTATTTTAATTAAACAGTGCTCTGTGTGTCCCGTGTGTGTGTAGCGGACCCCATTGCACAGCTGCATCGGCGTTTCTGTGAGAAGCTTTTAGAGCGAGCCATACACACTCTGATCCAGCCTCACACCGACACTGAGAGTGTGAAACACAAAGATGAGAGCGGGTACATTTAATCTGCGTATTTATTTACAGAGAAATCTTTTATTATAAACTTTAACGTTTTTTTTTTTTTTTTGTACACACTATATTAGCTATCGGGCTCTCTGTGTGTGTGTGTGTGTGTGTGTGTGTGTGTGTGTGTGTGTGTGTGTGTGTGTGTGTGTAGGGAGTTCAATGGTGTAATGGAATTTCTGCAGCTGTTGAACAGCTGTACTGATGACTCCGCCTCCCCAACTCCACCCTTCCCAGCACTGGCCAATCAGAACTCAGCCTCAGGTAGTGTTCTTTTTCCCTCTTTGTGCTCCTGTCCTTCTGTCTAGTGTGTTAGAATAGTACACTACATATGGTACACTTTTGGTATGATGGCAGAGACTGGTTAGTTGCCATGGTAACCATGCAACCTTTTAAATACTCAGTAGCTAGTTATAGCCTCTTATTTCATAGCAGGTGCCAGAGATTACTTGCTATTTAATAATACTGTGTAGTGTAGCAGTGTGTGGTGTGGTGTGTGTGTCCCAGTGATAGTGTTTATAAATAATGTGTGTGTGTGTGTGTGTGTGTGTGTGCGCGCTCTCAGTGTCAGACCCTGTGTGTCGCTGGTGGGCATTGGTCCTGAAGGCTGCTGTTCATTGGCTGCAGCGTGATGATGTGGCTGTGAGGTCACTGCTGGCAGAGGCGGAGCGAATGCCGAGAGTGCTGCACTCTCTGGAGTGAGTACTTGCTGTGTGTGTGTGTGTGTGTGTGTGTGTGTGTGTGTGGGAGGGAGGTAGGTAAAGGGAATGAGTATGCTTTCATTTTATAATTGTGTGTGTGTGTGTGTGTGTGTGTGTTAAGTCACCCCTTGCCGAAAGCAGTGTTGGCGCTGTGTAAAGCGGTGCAGATGAGTGTGTGTCCTCAGAAGGGAGAAGGAGCACTGGGCTGCCTCACACACTGCAACAGAGCCAGTGCTTACCTGCACAACAGCATCACACACACACCCACACACACATGGCTGCACAAGGTACGTCTACACACACGCACACAACACAACACAACATACACATACACTCACACACACGCTTCCATTCACAGCCTTATCTGGCTGGTTTTATCTCCAGGGGGCGGAGCTTCTGGTGTGTGATCTCCTGCTGACCTTGAGGACCAGCCTCTGGCAACGCGGGGGTGGGGCTAATGGAGAGCCGAGCCCCGCCCCTCCCCCTCAGCTGGCTGGATTCCAGCGGGACCTGAGCTCTCTGCGTAAGCTGGGGCAGGGTTACACGCAGGCTCAGCACAAGGTCAGGACCCTGCATGTCACCTTTGTCACACATGCGCACGCACGCACACACGCACATATGACCTGTAAGGGCACACGCTTATCTGTAACAGGTGTGAGTTGTGATCGGAGTGTTTTCTCTGTCCAGGTGTTTCTGCATGAGACTACAGTCAGGTTAATGGCAGGTGCAAGTCCCACTCGCACACACCAGCTACTGGAGCACAGCCTGCGTCGAAGAACACACAGCTATAAAGGTACACACACACACACACACACACACAAACACACACACTCACACCTGCACAGGTACATGTACAATCCAGTACACACACCTGAACTCTACATAAACATACTAATGAAATGTGCTGCATTTTTAATTGTCCTGTGTGTGTGTGTGTGTGTGTGTGTGTGTGTGTGTGGTTCTGCAGATGGTCTGTGTGTTCCAGGTGAACATGAGCGCGCTCATGCCATCATGCTGGTGTGTCGTCACCTGCCCCTGTCCCTGCACCGCACACACCTGCTGGCCCACGCCAAACACACTCTGCAGAGAGTGGGAGACATACACACACTGCACGCTATCGCTGCCTCATAAACACACACACACGCACGCACAGGGTTGTATATACAGTAAGCTGTACATATTATTGTAGAGTCTTCAGTAAGGGGTTAGCTAGCTCATGTAGCCTATAGGGAACACCGGGAGGCACACGGAGGTGTGTACAGCTCAGTGTTTATGATGCGTTCATATTTTAATTACGTTTATTCCTTTCACTGTTCTCTCTGAATGTGTGTGGGGTTTTTTGCTAATTGTAATGTTACTTTTGTCTATTAAACTTGCTGTGTGTATCTGGGTAATTTAATGAGCTCATCATTTCTGTGTGTGCGTGTTTGCGTGCGTGTTTGCGTGTGTTTCCATTTGTATCGCGCTTTTCCATGCCCTTTTCCCCGTCACGTGGCAGTCCCTGCTCTGATTAAGGTTTGTTGTGAGACGTAGTGGATTAGAGCCATTTGTTCGAGTTTGGGGAGAGTCAGCGATCTTCTGGTCCCTTCCTGAGCGTTTGGGGGAGAGGAGTATTGAGTAAATACTGTAATATACTGATACGTTGCAATTTAACATTCATTGAATGTGGATTTATAAATTGGGCAGTAAAATAATGAGGAAAACCCAAAAGAGTAAAGCTTGGATTTCTATCATCACTACTGTCCGCTTGCTCAGAATGTTCATGGATCCTTGTTTTGAATGAACTTTCCTGCACTGCTGGATCGCGAGCCGAGACCAGGCTTCCGGGTGCAAAATTAATACCTTTTTGGAAAAATGAGGAATATTTAGCAATTATTAGCTGATTAGACCTGTTATAAAATTCTGTAAACACTTTTACTAAGTGATTAATTTGACGAAACGAGATCACCACAGTCACGTGTGCGTGCAGGTCACGTGTGGACAAATCAAAACACCGGAGATCTGATCATTCTTTTTCAAAATGTTATCATTAAATCATATAATTTTTCATCTTTAAAACGAGTATCCTCATCTACACTTTCCTCCAGAAGTGAACGGGAAGCTGAAGTATTTTTACTCCGACGAAGAGTCTGTGTGCGGAGATGCGGATGCGTGATGCGGAGAATTAGCTTAATAAATCCTGATAAATACCGTTATGGTGGAAATGGTGAGATTATATTTTTAGGTGTTCTCACCCAGTCCTAGTACTGAATCTACTCTCAGTGGAGAAGCTGCTGGAGGGGATCACAACTAACATCAGGATGCTCAGATTTCTGCCAGGATGGCTTGCAGCTACGGCTGCTGCTCCGCTCTTTAACCCCCTGAATATTTACAGCACTGCTTCATCTCAATGTCTCCTGGAAGTGGCTGCTGGACTGGTTATGACTGGAGCCACGAATGAATGTCGTTCATAAATGAGTTCAAGGGTTAGAGAGGTGTGGTGCAACACGGTGCTTCTTCCCCCAGGCTATCCGACTCTTGAACACTCAGGGACTGGTCTGACACACACACACACACACACACACACAATGTACACTCATCTACCATCTACCTCAAAAATACTGTATACTGTATATGCTGCACCTTACCATTTTGCCATTTTGCACACTAATGTTTATTAGTTTATTAGCGCTGATTGTCTTGTCTAGTGTCTGTCTTGTCTTGTGTTGTGTCTTGGCTTGTCTAGCGACGTTTGCACTGACTTGTGGCAGTGTTTTGTCTGTCTTATGTCTGCACTGTTTGCAGTGTTTGCACACTTGCACACCTTGCACTTTGTCGTTTTTGCTGTTTGCACATGTTTGCACACATGCACTTTATGTTGTCTGTTGTCTGATGTTGTCTCGCTGGCACACGTGCAATTTTTGTACTTCTGTTGCCTATATGTAGCACCATGATCCTTTGGGAAACGTCTCGTCTCACTGTACACTGTACCACATGTATACGGTGAAATGACAATAAAAAGCAATTTGACTTGACTTGACTTGACTGAGACAAAGTCCCAAACACTAATTGGAAGGGTGTTCTGTAATTCAATTCAATTCAATATTATTTGTGTAGCTCTTTTTAACAATTGAGATTGTCACAAAGCAGCTTTACAGAAATATATAACTTGTAATGATAAATTTTAAACTTAGGAATTTACAAATTTATCCATCTAGAGCATGGGCATCGCCACCATTATTGCTGAGGGGGACATGTCCCCCACATTAAATAATTATTCATTTGGACCCCCCACCACACACACACACATTTAACAGAAAATATTAGTTCACTCAGCACTATTTCTATTGCTTCGCGAAAAAATCCATTCCACTTGATGGATATGAGAATACACACACCACTGAAACTCCACTCCGGGTTTTCCGGGTTCCCTACAACAGCTCACCACAAGCAGCTGAAGTGAGTGCTGAAGTGAGTACTCGTCAGTACAGCCATAGGCAGTAAAGGTGCTGCTGATTGGTACTGGAGGAGGTAACATCAACCCCATTGCCTTCTCACAATGTTCAACTTTTCCTAAAACTTTACTCTTTTGTTATATGCCCTCAAAATTAACCCTAGGCCACGTTAAATTAATGTTCAACTAAACAATGAAATATTTACTTTAAATAACTTTAAATAACAGTAGGGGATTCTTGGTTGATGATCAGTTGTTTGCAATATTTGCTCCCCAGGCGCAGTGAACATATGGAAATATTTTACAAAGAAGCAGAAAGTAAGTCAACATTTCTCCTAAGGACAGGGTTTTTTTTCCCCAGTGGAAATGTTAGTGCACTAGTTTGAGCACTAGGTTTCAATCTGAATCTGAAAAATGTAAATGAATCTAAAAAGTTGGCATGGTGAAGTTTTCTCTTAGGAGACATGACCGTGCTGTCAGTTAATCAGTGAATTCAGCATAATCATCACCTTGTCCACCTGAGTGCATTAAGAGTGCAGTTAGCTGGCCAAACTTAACTGAGAGTGAGTCAGAGGCCGGGTCAGCATGTAGCCCCAGTAGAGAGAGTTCTATTACTTAGGTGAGTGATGAAGGCTGCTGGACAGTTAGGAATGAAATGCGTCTCAGAATTTTATGGAGCTTCATTTTGGGCTCAACTCACTTTAAAATTACAAATCTAAAATGTATTCTCAAAGCTATATTTATTTTGAGTGCATTCCAGTCAGTTATGTAAATTTCATGAATGACATTACTGATTTAAAGGCATAATCTAGAGAGCAGGCGTCTCCAACAGGTAGCAAATAAATAAATTTTAGTAAATAAGTAAATACTCATAAATAAGATTTGCACTAGTAAATCTCATAACCTAGTCACAAATAGTATAAAAGCCATTAAAATTGCTATGAAATCAAATTCAAACATCCTGTCCTGTCTGATCCAAAAATATACTTTCCCAGGTCAGAAAATATTTTTCTCCCAATTTTGGTGATAAATTGTCACATTCATTTCATTATCTTAGGCATAGCAGTGGGTAGCAGTTAAAAACAGGCTAATGAATATGGACTAGTTGAATGAAACTTACTGTAGAGTCTCTAAAATAGTCATTGAATTAAGTGACTTTTGTAGGTAAAATTAGGAGTTTAACAACCTGTTAAAAATACACCCGAATACAGGAAATGGCATCTAATTCATTAAAAAATGTATGGGGAGGACTCCCAGACCCCCCGCCAGTGTGTCCCCCCCACGTTCAAAATGCTTCTGACGCCCCTGATCTAGAGTGCAGGAAGGGTCAGGATCCCTGTTATCTCAGAGGTAGCATATGCAGCTCAACTGCACTGTAACTGTGGGGCTTTGTAATAGAAAGTTCTGCCCCTTGCTGTAGCCTTCATTATTGGAGGTACCAATAGCCTGCAAAGAGAGTAACAAATTAACAAAGAGTGTACTCTGTTACTTAAATCTAACTTTCTTAACTAATTACCAATAGCAGGAACCAAGTAACTCTGGAGTATGGTAATGCTGGATCAACTAATCCTTAACTATATTAATGCAGGATCAAGGTGCATGTCATTTTGTCTTGGCAGAATTTCTGCTGTGAGGCTTTTTGAAGCTGTTTGTCAGTTAGATTTTTTCTGTTTGTCACATTGCATGACTTCATGCTCTTAAGCATCTCATATTGTGAAGTAAATCCTTTAATGCTGGAATTAAATTGCTTTACACTGTTACACTGAAACAGCAAACCTTAACACCCTTTTTCACTTACAATGTATGGCATGTAAAAGCAGCAGCTATGCGGTATCACAGACAAAAATGTTGTACATAAAATGCGACTGTTCATAGTTCAAAATCATAAAATTACCCAGACCCATTGACAAATTATCATTCTTTTCTAATAGAAAGTGACCATCATCTGTCTTTTGTGTGTACTTAATGGATTATCAATTTTTGATACTGCCAGCCTGTGTTTTGCCTGTCTGAACATCACTTGACCATGAGCCTACACACTGATTCTGATCATCATGCAAAAAACCCTGCAATTGCATTCAGATGTGCCCATGTGTGAACAGCAGCTGTGTTTCTGCTAGTAAATTTGAGGGTTTTCGCTCACTTTTTGAACATTTGAGTGTTTTATGTCACTTGTGGTCTCAATTATGGTTTGAGTCTTAATATGTCTGATATTTTCAATCAATACAAGAGTGTAAAAATAATCTCAGATAACTTAGTCCAGCTATTCTAATGAAATACACACTAGAGGACAGAAAATTTGGCCAACCCTTCAATTAAAAAAATGTAACTTTAAAGAATAAATAATAATAAATGATACATTGGAAATAACTTTCTGTGAATCTGTGCTACTGTGAAAAAGCCATGTGGTGGTTATTTTGTTGAAACTCATACTTAGGCACTCTCATCCATTAAATGGCATTTACAGTGAATATTGTTACATTACCAGTCAGCTACATTTATTTCAAGTATTTCTAATATTGTCTTGTAATAAAAGTTTGACTAAGCAGCATATAATTTGTTTTAAATCCAAGGGTGGGCCTAAACTTCTGGCCTGTAGTGTACATCTCTGGTACATAAACTGTAAAGTGGAATGGAATCCTGGTCTTACACTAATTAAGTGACAGACAAAGAATGAGAAATGGATTATAAAAGCAGCCCACTGAAGTTAATAAATCATTAGACCATTTGTGTTAAGAGAATGCAGAAAGTTCTGCTGTGTGTGTGTGTGTGTGTGTGTGTGGGAGAGAGAGAGAGCATTTGTTCTTGTGCATTCTTGTTAATGTGCTTGAGTGCTTGAGCTGGCTGTTTGAATATTGGTAGTAAAGTAGAAAAAAATCACAGTAGCAGTTTGTGTTGCTGAACTTTCTGCTAGAAAATAAATGTCTTTCTCTTTCTAAAGGAAATGAGTCTGCAAAAGGTGAAAAACACATACCAACCTGATGGAAGCATTTCACCTGCTTTTGTTGAAATAAAAACTTGATGTTACCCAGAGGCTGGAGTACCAACAACTTTAAGAAAAAAAAAAAAACTTGGCTTTGGAGAAAAAGCAGACAGGTTTGGAGTTCAGTCACAACAAGAAAGATGAATTAAAACACAGATCCATGTCTTTAACCCAGCCATGTGGGGGTGCAAAATCCAGTGTATTTATGCATGCAGGTCTCAAGCCTGGATAAATGGGGAAGGTTGTATCAGAAAGGGCATCCAGCATAAAACTTTGCCAAATAAAACATGTGGACAAAAACACAAATTTCCATACCGGATCGGTCGCTCACCTGTACTGTTGGCCGAAAGTTTTTTTTTTCTGGAGAAGTGAAGAATAAATAAGTGCTAGTCCAAGTACTTCTGAAAAAGGTAGGTCTATAGTTGTAGTTTTAAGGCACCCAGTGACTCAGCTGTTCAGACATCTAGGGGAAGTTCATTCCACCACCTAGGTGCCAAAACAGAGAAGAGTTTAAATGCATGTCTTCCCTGTACCTTGAGAGATGGTGGAGCAAGTCGAGCAGTGCTGGAGGATCGGAGGGAGCGCGGTGCAGTGCAGGGTGTGATAAGTGCTTTGAGGAAGGAGGGTGTTGGTCCATTTTTAGCTTTGTAGCCAAGCATTAGCATTTTGAATCTGATGCGGGCAGCTACGGGAAGACAGTGAAGGGAACATAGCAATGGGGTGGTGTGGGAGAACTTAGGAAGGTTGAAAACTAGTCATGCAGCTGCATTCTGGATCAGTTGCAAGGGTCGAATGGCACTCAGAGGCAGACCTGCTAGCTGTGCAATACAGTAGTCTAGTCTTGAGATGGGACTGAACAAGACTGAGTGGCCTGTGTGGAAAGAAATGGACGGATCCTTCTGATGTTGAAGAGGAGAAATTGGCATGAGCAAGAAAGATCAGCAATATGAGAGGAAAAAGACAGGTGATTGTCCATAGTTACCCCAAGGTTACATGCAGTGAATGAAGGAGAGATCAAAGAGTTGTCCAGGGAGATCACAAGGAATGTTATCTAAAATTAGCGATGCTAACCCTATGAATGAATCCGCTGGGATGAATAGCAGTTCAGTTTTGCTGAGGTTGAGTTTCAACCGATGAGATGTCTGCCAGACATGCAGAAATCTGGGCAGAAATATTAGTGTCTGAGGGAGGAAAAGAGAGGATTAGTTGAGTGTCGTCTGCATAGCAGTAGTATGAGAACCCATGTGAGGATATTACCTCACCAAGAGATCTAGTATAAATGGAAAACAGGAGAGGACCAAGTACCAAGCCCTGGGGGACACCAGTGGAGAGCCTGCATGAAGTAGATGTGGATCCCTTCCATGTCACCTGATATGACCTGTCTTCTATGTAGGAATTGATGAATGATTTAATTTCATACAACTAAATACTCCTTCACTAAAAATCTTTGTTTGGAAAACACCACAGTACTCAGATGTTCCTAGGAAATTAAACACACTGTTATCTTTTTTGTTGAAAGTAGAGTAAATTATTATGCAGGCTGAGAGGGGTTCGCAAACTTTTTCATATGACCGTATTTTAGTAGGGCAGAGATGTGATGGTGATGTAACAGCATCACAAGGAAATAAGTACAAGTACAATTTATAAGTAAGAGATTTATGTCATTTAGGCATTTCAGTTGAATCATTGCTGGAAGCTGGTGTTGTAAATATGCCTGTCACTTGTCCTTGCCACTTATACAAGTTTCAGGAGCACACTAGGTTGGCTACATTTTGGTTGTAGATTTGCCTATTCCTAAAGAAATTATCAACTTCATAAGACTAGAAACTCTCTTTATCTTACATTGTACTCTTACATACGGTATAGTGTTGATGGGTTTACAGCTAAACAAATACAGAAATTTTAACAACTACCGTGCAACGTAACCTTGCCATTCCTGGGCTTTTGTTTTAATAGTGTGTTCTTGGCTAGCCTAGTGAATCTGGAGGGGCAGCCTAGGGAAGCCTTTTGCATCCCAGGATTTGTCCCACACATTTCACTGCAAAAACAGGCAATAAATGGTCTCTTCCATATTTTTTTTTTCTGTGTAAAAAGATTCTCAATATTTGTTTGCCTTCACCAATCAGGATAAACACTGTATGTCGACTGTGATGCCTCAAGGGTCTCCTAGTATTTTCTCTGAAGAATTATTAAGGTACTTGTCTCACTTTCACCCTGATGGTCATCATTGTAACATATGAAGACTGAATTACATACATTTGTGCTCATCTACTAAGGAAGTATGTGAGAAAGATTTGATTAAACGATTGTCTTTTCTGGCTGAAAATGACTATCATGCCAACAAGAAGAAACTACATTTTGTACAACAAACAGTTCAGTATTTGGGGCATGTAATTTCCACTGGGCATTGCTCTTTGTCAACAGATTGTGTTACTGCCATCATAAATCACCCTGTTCTTGAAACAAATGAACAGTTGCTTTCATTTTTAAGCATGGCAGGATATTTCAGACAATGAATTGCTGATTTTTAAAGTGTGGTTTCTCCTTTACAGTTGTGTGCCAACAGCTGCAAAAAGCTCATGGATCCTGTGGTTCTTGACTCTTTTAAAAAGTCTTTTGAAAAAGTGAAAACTTTGCTCTCTTAAAATCCAGAGCTGGGCTTACCTAATTATGATGTGCCATTTTCCTAATTCATGTCTGGAAATTCTTGTTACATGGCTGCAGTTCATTCTCAAGAGCATGGTGGTAAAAATCATCCTTTGCATATTTCTCTAGGAAACTTGACCCTATCACTTGTGGATTGCCTGCATGTTTGAGATCTGTTGCAGAAGTAGCTGCAGCTGTGATGATATGTAATATGGTAGCTGGTCATGCTTTAACCATTATCGCTCCCCATGTCATCCACACAGTTTTAGTCCAGACTCAAACTAGCGATATGACTGCAGCTTGAACCCTCTCTTACTATTCTCTTAAGATTGCCCAACGTGTCCATTATGCACTGTAATGTACTCAACCCATCTACTCTCTTGTCAAATAGAAACTCATCTACTGAGGAAGAGCATGATTGCTCTATTGCAATCTCAATATACACAAAATCTATGCCGGATATTTCTGAGACATGACTCCCTAATGCTGATTGTGTTGTATGTATTGACTAGGATGGGAGTCACTGCACTGGATATGTTGTGTGTGGTGAGTTTGGACTGACTGTGTCTGACTCACTCTCCCGTGTTGAATTACAACAGCAAACTGGTGGGGGTGATACTGTGCCCAATACGGAGCCAGAAATCATAGGATTCAGTTGCAGAGCGAGGTTTTCAGGCCCAGCAGACTCAGCTTTCCAATCAGGTGCCAAAGAATGACTGCATTGAATCCTGAACTGAAGTCTATGAACAGCGTTCGCACGTACAAGTCCTTATTATCCAGGTGGGTGAGAGTGGTGGCAAATGGTGTCATCTGTTGACTGGTTGGACCAATAGGCAAACTGCAAGGGGTCCAGTGAGGGTCTTGATGTTTCTCATGACAAGCCTCTGAAGGATGTGAGTGCAATGAGAGAGTAATAATTGAGGCAGGACACTGAGGACTTCTTTGGCATGGAAATGATGGTGGTGGCTGTGAAGCATGTAGGAATGATGATGGTCCTAAGGGAGATGTTGAAGATGTCAATGAGAACATCTGCCAGCTGGTCTGAACATTATCTGAACACTCTTCCAGAGATCTTAACTGGTCCAGCAGCCTTCTGTGGGTTAACTCTTTGGAGAGTTTTCCTCACATCATCCGTGGTCAGACAAAGCACCTGATCATTGAAAAGAAGGATGGTCTTCCTCATTGTCATATAGTTCTGTATGTCGAACAATTGCATAGAAGTTGCTCGGTGCATCTGGTAGGGAGGCATTACTATCACAAGCAGATATTGTCATCATTTAGTTGGTGATGGCCTGGATGCTTTGCAACATGTGCAGCATGTCACCACTGTCCTGGAAGTGGCTGTGGGTTCTCTGGCCATATTCTTGCTTTGCAGCTCTGATTTACCAAGACACCTTGGGCCTTGCTGTTCTTAGGGCCTCCTTGTTTCCTGCTTTAAAGGTGGAGTCTTGGTGCTGTTGCCAGTGGTTGCAGTCTTCCTGAATATATGCCAGTCATTGTGCTCAAAACTGTTTTGAAGAGCAGAGATGGATCCAGTAGGCCAGGTTCCCACCTGCTTCAGAAGTGGTTTGGAGCATCTCACGAGCAGTTTGTATGCTGGGTCAGCATAAAAGAGTCTGTGGTCTGAGTAGCTGTTGTATACTATTGCTTGTAAAGCCTGAAATACCCCAAATGACTAAAGCCTATCAACTGGGTAAAAAAAAGTTTGACTCATTGAAGTACAAAAAAGTGGTTGTCTATCTACTATTATTGTCTATACAAATCTGCCTTAACCAGACTAGATATTTTATTTTCTGTTTGTACTTCT
>JAQMYM010000021.1:215785-226601 GCA_030014255.1 Parauchenoglanis ngamensis
CGTGCGTGCGTGCGTGCGTGCGTGCGTGCGTGCGTGCGTGCGTGCGTGCGTGCGTGCGTGCGTGCGTGCGTGCGTGCGTGCATGATTTTGAAGTTCTGTGTTTTATATTTCTCCATTCTGTTCATCCTTTCCACTGCACTGGGGCTAGATCTAGTTATGGTGTTGATTCTGGTTCCAGAAATCTGAACACAAGACCTTAGCCTGAGCAGGTACCTGAAACAGGAACCAGGAGTAGAACTATAAAAAGAATCCTAATAAATACAGACACCTTTTGTCAACTTGTGTAGGATGTTTGTAACGGGGGCAGCAGTGACATAAAGGTTAGAGAAGCGGGTTTGGGACCGAAAGGTTGCCAGTTCGATTCCCTGGACGATGGGAAGAATTCATTCATACCTATATGTGTGCTATAATAGCGTGGTTTAAGGTTTTAAGGTAAGGTTCTGTAGGGGCTTAGAGGGTTCCTAGTCTTGTAGTGGTGATTAATGTCAGATGATTGGCTAATGCCGGACAGGTGTTTTAGGTGAACATGATCATCAAAAATCCACTTGCAGACATGGGAGCAGGTTCCCTCATTCAGGGGGCTTTAACTCTCTTCCTCCGTCTCTCCCTCCCTTCCTCTCTCCACCAGGTGGCATCTCTGACGCAGCGGGCGGAGTGTGTGAGGGGTGAAGGGGGTGTGTGTGTGCAGGGGGGTGTGTGTGAGGGTGGGGTGTGTGTGTGTCAGGGTTGCAGTGTGAGTTTGGAGCAGATGGAGCGAGCTCACAGACATGCGCTGGAAGAACTGCAGAGGAAACATCAACGTCAGACCACAGAGATGGAGAGAGAGAAAGAGAAACTGCTGAATGAGGAGACTCAAGCCACGGCTCGCGGTGAGAAAACACACACGCAACATCTAACGGCACACACTCGCACCCAACAACCAGACGTACAGACATTACACCAAGTGTCTATAATCTTGTTAAGTGAAAAGTCTGAGTGAAAAGTGAGAGTGAAGATCAACAACAGTCTCTTTCTGGTTCTGCCTCTTTGCTTCTCTTCATGCTGATGGATCTGCCTCGGGTTCTGATCTGCATTCTGTCTCTGTGTTCTTCCTCGACTCTGGTTCATTTGAAGAAATGTTGGTGTGTGTGTGTGTGTGTGTGTGTGTGTGTGTGTGTCTTTTACAGCGATGGAGGCTTTGAGAAAAGCTCATAAAGAAGAACTAGAGAGAGAAGCGCAGAAAGCTAAACACCTTACAGCACAAACAGCGGGCACGCACACTATCCGAGAGCAGCAACAGTGAGCATGCACACACACACACACTCAATGTTAACAGCCTGCTAATATACAAACCTGAATTGTTTGTGTGTGCGCACGCAGGCAGGAGCTCATGTCTGTGAGGAAGGAGCTGGATGGTTTATCAGAGCGTTACTCTCAGAAATGCCTGGAACTGAACAGAGAACAGCAGAATAATGGAGATAAAGAACGACAGATCAGCATGAAGGAAAGAGAGATGGAGCAACTGCGCAGACAAAACCAGGTGATGGCGAGGGAGAGAGAAATGGGGTGGTGAAGCAGTTACATTGTGGGTGGTGTTAATAATCCTCCCTTTATTCTCTCTGTAGGATCTTCAGACTCGTTTAACGGAGGAGATCCGGTGCATGCGCTCGTTTGTCACAGGTCAGAGGTCAGAGGAGGTCATCCTTGACAGTCACAAGGGGAGATCACTGTGTGAACTGGAGGTCAGAATCATCAATAATTAGTAGTTGTTAGTAGTATTAGTTGTTTATTATGGCTCGCTCATGTTCGCTTTTTATTTTATCTTTCTGATACATAAACCTTTATAACCGTGGGTAAGCATGGCTGCCCTAGTTCCTGTGTAACTGCCCTGAAGTCTGAATAACTGCCCTAACACCCTGCTGACGTCTCCTGCTCCGGTCACTCAGGGCTCAGTGCTTGGTCCCGCTACTTTTCACTGTATATCTGCTTCCTCGTGATCAGATGGTGCACCCACGCACGCACACACACACACATGGATGATTCTCTGGTCCATCACCACTCTTCCTCCCACCTCATTAACTGAACACACTCATGATCTAAAATCACCACTGGGCTGCAAATTAATTAAATGCTGACAAAACAGAAACTTTACTACCTAAACCTGCACAGATCTCAGGTGATATTGACAGCGTTCCAGGTAAACCTTCTGCACTCCGCTCTTTTGAACTCCGTATCGGGACACTCGCGGAAACTTCTTCTCATCAGCTGCAGGACCTCTCGTGTGTGAGCCTGACTCGGTCTGAAAACACAGAAACCCTGACTCATGCTTTGATAACCTCCGGCTTACGTTATACTGCAATTCCTCCTTCTGTAGGGTTTCTAGGGAAAAAAAACATTCAAAATTCATGAGTTACTGATTCTTACTGAGTTACTGAAGGTAATTATTTTTTATAAATGTGCACTTTACCTCCACATACAGAATTAAAATTTAAAAATGGCAGCAGCTGAATTTGTTCATACCTCATTAACCACTGTGTTAAGTTTCACTTTCACTTTAAGTGAAATCTTTCAGTTCTGTTATTTACTCACCCCCAGTTTTGTTTTCGCCTGACTTATTTGGCTGCAGATTTAATTTTGTCTGTGACTCCGCATCACACCGTGATGTTAGATCCCATGTGTGGTCACTACGCAGGGCTTGACTCGCAGTTCAGCTACAGACACGGAGTGAGATTTAGGGGTATAGTTTGATGTTAACATTGCTTTGCTAGTGTGCCAATGTTTCACTCCAGTCAGTCTGTGTGTGTTTTCAGGTGCTGCTGAGAGTGAAGCACAATGAGGTGGAGTACTTACAGAAAGAGATCATGTGCTTAAGGAACGAAGTGCAGTTTCTTAACACGGTACGCGGTGTGTGCGCATGCGAGAATACAAATCATTCATGTATCAATGCATTATGTACATTTTTACATGCAACACACTGTGTGTAGGAGAAGCAGAGTGTGTGTGTGCAGTATCAGGACGTGTGTGAGGAGCTGAAGGTGATGAAGGAGAGGAGTGAACGAGAGGCTCAGACACTTCGAGAACATCTGAGACTCGCCATCGCCGCCCTGCAGGAGGAGCGGGGTCTGCACAACAGCATCTAACGCACAGGTACTGAACACACGTGATTTCTGCTGTACCTCAGGACATTTTCTGTAATTGCTATTATTTAAAATTCTTATATAAAGTGTGTGTGTGTGTGTGTGTGTGTGTGTGTGTGTTTCAGCTAAAAGGGAAGAGCCAGCAGGACCATGTGCCTTTTATTTCAATTTCGTCAGCCAATCAGGAGCAGAGATCTGGGTCAGCTGACTGGTTATGATACACTGGATGGCTTAAACCTGCATCTGCACTTTGTGTGTGTGAGAGAGAAAGAGAGAGAGAATCTTGCGATCATGAATCTAAAAAACTGGAATGATGTGGAATATTTCTTTGGGACACACACACACACACACACACACACACACACAGAATCGGGTTTGGTGTAATGTGTCTAACTCACCTGAAGCAGCTCTGCATTCGAACACTGTCTCTAACACATCCACATCACCTGCATCACACAGGAGTGTGTAGGGGAGCACTCTTGACATGTCCCAAACCACACCCTGCTCTCTACAGGAGGACATGAGCAAGTAAACTTTATGGGGTGGATCTGTCAACTAACACACACACGTACAGGAGCTGGAATGTGCAAAGACTGTCAAGTTCTAGAATGTTTCTGGTCCCCTGGAACCCAGAAGGGTTATGGAGTGCTCCGTGGAGTTCTAGAATGCTAAACCCTACCAGGTTCCTGGAGTGGTCAAGATGCAAAGGTTCTAGATGTCCAGGCGAACTTGAAAGGGTTGTGGACTGCTGAACTCTGCAAAGGTCTTGAATGCTAAACCTGGATGGGTTCTAGAGTTCTTAAATTAGAAGGCTTTAAGCATTTTTCACTGGGAAGGAATCTAGAATACACGTCCAACAAATGTTGTGGATCCCTTAAAAGGACTTCTCAAATTTTAAACCTAAAAAGTTTCTAGAGTGAGCAAGATGGAATATTCCAGATGTTCAGTTTGACAGGGTTCTAGAACACAGCCCAAAAGGGTCGAGGAGTGCTCAAATAGGCCGAGGTGTTGAAGGTTAGCATGGAAGAGTTCTAGAGATTTTGACTGGGGAGGGTTATGGAATGCACAACCAGGAATAGTATAGATTGATCAAATAGTTAAGGGTTCTAGAATGCTAAACCCGGAAGAGTTCTCGACTTCTTAACCTTTACGAGTTATGTTCTAGTGTCAAACTAGGAAGTGTTCAGGTTCAAGAGTTCCCGAATGTTCCATCAGTAAGGCTTGTAGACTGCCTAAGCAGGCAGAACGTTTTAACAAGCTCAGGCTTGATGGGTTCTAGAATAACATAAGCAGGAAGAGTTGTGAACTGCACAACTAGGTTCTACAATCTTAATGCTGGAAGGGTTCCAGGGTGCTCAGGCTAGAGACGTTCTCAGATGCACATCAAGGGAGGGTTGTAGCCTGCCCAATTAAGTAGAGTTCCGTAATATTAAACCGAGATGGGTTCTAGACTGTTCAAGCTGGAAGAGTTCTAGAGTGCTCAGACTAGAAGGATACCAGGAAAGGCTGTACCATGCTCAACTAGGTTCTACAGGGTCTTCAAAAAATCGGGACTCATCGGGAGTATGTTGAGGAACATCCGTTTGACCCATGAGAGAAGGCATGGAGCGTAAGGGTGAACATGTAGAGCAGATGCTGTAAATAGTGAATACAAATCAAGTAGCTGTAGTTATAATAGCACTGGTTCCTTATTTTTCAGTCTGTGTAATGCTAAACACAAGTGTTCCAGAGAGCTCTGACATCCATCCAGGGGTTCCAGAATATTCCACCTGAACTTTCTAGAACACTCAATCAGGAAAGGACTGCTCCAGGAAGGTACACTGCTTGCGCTGGAGTGTTCTAGAATAATCCACCAGGCATGTATACTGCTCTACCAGGCAGAGACCTAGAATATGTAGGGTTGTATAAACTACAGTAAAACTGTCTGAACACAGTAAAATGTTAGTTTTAGGTATAGTGTTTATTGCTCTTGTTTACAGTTGTAACAGCTTTATCGGCTAATTTGTTAAGAAACTGTTGTCTTATTGTAGTCGTGCATTCTGGGTAAGGCTGATGAGGTAATAAAACACACTTGTCCCATAGAAGGTGTCAGTGTTGGGAACAGTATTGGGACAAGACACAGGGGTTTGTAGGGTGCATTAGAGAGGTGAAATATAATGGGGAGAGAGGTGTAGTGTTGGCTGAGCTGGGATCACAGGAGGGCGGTGTTCAGACCTGCAGTGCCACAGAGATAACACACCAAAACAGTGCTTCAATGAGCCAAAGTTACTTTGTTCTTTTGTAAGCTAAAACTGGATACTTTGTCTTTATGAAAATGTTTTTATATATATTTAAAGCAGAATGTGTAAAATAATGTCCATATCAATAAACTTATCATTGTGTTTTACCTCAGTCTCTAGTTTCTGTTGTGAATCGTGTGTTAAACAGGTGAGGTATGAGGCGTGTGTACTATATTCTGCTTAAATATCATCACTAACGCCTCATCAGTACACTGAAGGTGCAGCAAGTGTGAGCCACCATGTTCGGATTTTTAGCTTGATATTGTAGGAACATTTATAATCTAAAAACACCACTAACATAGTAAATAAATGTCATACATTCAAACCAAGTAGTTTTCTCATCCAAACATAAACAGGAAACGTTAATGCTATATAATATACAACACACAATTTATTAATTACACTTTACAACTGCAAAAATACAGGTATTTAGTTCGTAAGTCGTTTCCTCATTAACTAGAACCAGTAAAAAATGTGTTGAGCAGTCTCAGTTGGTTTCCGGTCGCTGTGCTGTGCACTTCAGGCCTGTAGGTGGCAGCACTGCGCTCATTGCATAGCTGTATCCCTGTTACAGGCGGGCGCGCAGACCGGAAGTGAGTGCGGTTGTGGTCGTTGGAGTAAAGATGGCGTCCTCCGCTGCTGCCCGGAGCGCTGGGGCTCTGCGCGCGGTGAAGCCGATCCTCAGCCGCGATGTGGACGAGGCCAAGCGGCGAGTGAGGGAGCTGTACCGGGCCTGGTACCGCGAAGTGCCGAATACCGGTAACACCGTCCGGATCCTTTACAACGCACACAGTAAAAAACACCACTCCGAGTCAAGGTCGACCCTCAGAGACATGCTAAGCTAACGGAGCTAGCCTCTACTGTCAGTCAGGGCTTTATAAAAGCAGTGCACATCACACAGCTTAGGATGAGAATAAACTTAAACTGCATGGTTTTCAACACATAAGGTCTGTCCACACACACACACAGCCCTACTATACTTTGTGTGTTGCTGATGCGCAGCTTTATAGAGGACCTGCTGTTAATAATGAGAGCAGGTTTTTCATGCACGTTATTATGAGTGTTGAGTCCGGCTGACTGTTTGTGTTGTGGTTCAGAGGTGTGAAACAGGTGAGGAGTGTGTGTGTGTGTGTGGAATGAGATGTTCAGTGCCGTGATGAAGCAGGGTTCCTGACACCAGTCTGAAACTCTCCTATAGCAGCGCGTCCTCGAGTGTTTTATTCCTCTTATTCGACAGCCGGTCTTATCATTTATTAACGCATGACAGTAAACTCTGGTGTCCTGTTACACGGTGCTGACGCTGGAGACTCCTCCTGCACACGAGACACAAACACCTCCGAAAGCGTCAACATGTCCATGATTACACACGCTTTTTAATCCGTTTATGTGGAGCGTTTGCTGTCCACATCCCTGTGAACGAGCTGTTACTATAGAAACGCTAACATACTGTGTGTGTGTGTGTGTGTGTGTGTTTCAGTGGCCATGTATCAGCTGGACATCACTGCACATCAGGGCCGAGACAAACTGAGAGAGATGTTTGATAAGAATAAATACATTCGAGACCCGCGTGTCATCGACATGCTCGTCATCAAGGTAACACGCTCTGTGTGTGTGTGTGTGTGTTTTTTCTCATTGTGATTATCATGTAACAGAATCTGTAGTTTCCTTTGTGTAACATTGTAATACAGATCTGTCACGTGTGTGTGTGTGTGTGTGTGTGTGTGTGTGTGTGTGTGTGTGCATCGTCAGGGTAAGATGGAGCTGCAGGAGACCATCCACGTGTGGAAACAGAGAACACACATCATGCGCTACTTCCACGAGACGGAGACACCACGTCCCGCTGACTTCCTGTCCAAGTTTTATGACGGACACAACCCCTGACCTCTCTCTGACCTTTCACCCTGTTATCTTCTCTGATGCTGAACTGTAAATACACTGCGTTACGCACACACTCCGTGTCTGTCTGACTGATTTCGTGTGTGTGTGTGTGTGTGTGAGTGAGTGAGAGAGTGATTAGTGACCACTGAAATGATCCTGCGCTCTGATTGGCTGTGCAGAAACACACAGCAGTTAGATCAGAGAGGTGTTCTTGAGTGCAGGGTTTAGAACATAATAACAACCGAACGCTGTAGAACAGCTGACGTGTCTTATCGCGTCTGAGATTACAGAGCGGTGTTACTTACAGCAGTGATGCAGTGCAATAAAACTTTAGGTCTCCAATCATTTACTTTTCCAACAAGAAAGTGAAACGAGAGAGAATCCGTGCAGAAGGCAGAGCATTGTGTGTAACTGCACTTTCAGATGGAACCGTAACGAAGGCTGCTGGTTTTACTGCAGAACCTGAAGCGAGTGCGAGTCTCCTGCAGAACTGGGGCAGGTTCGACACCCTGCTCACTGCTCTGGCTTCCTTATAAATCTGCACGCGGCGTAGCCGAGACCACCGATGTGGGGGTTTGAGTATGCATCTGCGTTTAAAAGCGTTCGTTTAAAACCTCTATAAGTCTGCTCTTACCGTTTGATGGAGGGAAACCGTCACCAGAACATCGTGCCCTGAGAAACGCTCGGTGAAGCGGACAGTGTGAGGCGCTCAGGTAAGACTGTTGCATTAAGAGCTAGCGGATAATCACTGTATGGTGCTTCTTCTCGCTCTGGTTCCTGCAGTAAGGTACACGTCTGAAGAAGTGCGCTTTATTCTCCGCTCATTCCGTAGAGTTTATTTAAAAACAGAACACTGACCTGACCAGGGGGGGTTAAATATGTACTGCAGTCAGCCACTAGAGGGCCTCAGAGACATGCTGGCTTCACTTTAGACTCGATGATCACTCATTTATCCAGTCCTTGGTTTCACACGAACACAGAAACTGTGACGTCTCCACTCCTGAAGTGATGATAAAGAGCTAATTACGTTCCATCGGTGTGTGAACGTGACACAATCAGACCTATTTTAGGCTCCTGAAGGGAAGTAAGTTTAATATTAGCTAATCCTAGCTGCTAGCTTCAGCGCCCCCTGGGGCTGATCATATTACACGCTGACAAATGTTCAGTCAGGTAACTAACGTCCAGGTAGTTAACATGCTAACTAAGCTACAGTTTCATCATAAGTGTGTGTGATACTTACATTTAACAAGCAGTCACCTTTGACCCCTACAAAGCGACCCTTCATCACACACACAGCAAGTTTCCTCCAGTGTTTTGGTTTATTGTTATTTATACAGTGCATGCAGACAGGAGGAGCTGTTCACATTTTACTTACACACACAGCTCTGTAAACACACACACACACACACACACATTACAGTGTTTGAGATGAACTGGAAATGCCATGGTTTCTGAAATGCTCTCCAACGTCCAGGAATAGTACCGCAGACTTACACATCTACCAACACACACACACACACAGAGGTTACAGCAGTGCTCACACCACAAACATCTGTATTCATATACATCCACTACTGCCTTATTAATAATAATAATAGTAATGATTTTCAGTACTATAATTATTTGCAGATTATTAAGGGTGTGTGTGTGTGTTTTATCATGATCTCACCTGTGTGCTGTTTAATCGTCATCATCATCATCCTCAGGGACGAAGATGTCGTGCTCCTCCAGCAGAGCAGCGAAGTTTTTACTGATCTGAGTGCCAATGTACAAGAAGGGGACCACGACCACAGTGATCCTTATCATGCCAAATACCGTCTGCGAGACACACACACCATCATCATCATCATCAGGATCATTCGGACATGTGTGTGATTCTAAATGATGTATCTGTATAATACAGAGATGGGCGTGTCTTCAGCACTAAAACTAAACTGTGTGTGTGTGTGTGTGTGTGCGTGCGCTACAAACACCTCACCTGAATAACTTCCCCAAACCCTCCGGAGGCCCAGCTTCTCTGCCACGCCCTTTTACACATCGTCTATATTTATTGTTCTGTGTTTTTTGGCTTTGATAAAAAAATATAAACGAGCGAGCGCTTCCTGAAGTATCTTTATATGTAGAATAAACACACAAACCCTCTTTTCACACAGGATATAACACCATCCGCACCACCAGGTCAGTGCAGTCAGGAGTTATATTACCTGGAGTTTCTGCTCAGTTTATAGGAGAGAAACCACACAGTAATCTGTCCAGACATGTGACGGATGTGGAATAAAACCCCAGAGATACTCCAGAAATAATTACAACTGAACATGGAAAACTAATCCCGCCTGAACAGGGCTGTTAGTGAGAACAGCACAGCTGAGAAGAGATGACGCGTTACTGAATAAATACAGATCATTATCATCACGACAGAGAGCTTTACATAATCCTGCATCCATTTTACCCTCAAACTGCATTTCACTGATAACATTAACTTATGCTAGTGTCTGTTCCTGCACAACAAAATCTCCTTCATTCATTTCCCTTTTAGACGTTTTCCGTTTTCAAAATTTTAATATATTTGAATTAATTTGTATGAATTTTTCTTCGCTTCCGCATTTCCCCTCATACACACTATATTAATAATTACCGAGGTCTGTACAGCCGGAATGAGGTACTTCGATCTGATTGGTCCAGAAGACATCTGCTTTGCGCGTGAAGACGGGCTGCTAGCCAATCCGTGCGCAGGAGGCGGGCGTTTGTCAGAATACGGGTAGGATTAAATATCAAGACTACACTCGATTTTCACCTGCAGCTGTCAAAACAGGACAGGCGCAGCGACTAATAATGGCGGAGTTTTTCCGCGCTTACCTTCTTGGGTTTTGGCAGAATGGCACCGGTGGAGCTGCACACAGCAGTCCGGCACTGTGTCCGCACTGTTCCCGAGCTCTCACACACCACTGTCCGCGGAAACACACCGATATTCCGAGACAGGCTCGCAAACCGACACCACAGCGGAGACGCCATTTTACCTCAGAGCAGAGCTGCAGGTTGCCAGATAGGGAAGATTTACTGCTCTTACCAAGTCGATGCGCCTTGCTGTGCACACGGAAAGACAGTATGCAGAGATTATTAAAAAATCTCACATTTTTAGATGTTAAGCTGCTCTATAGTAAATTCATCATATTGTATTTAGGTTTTGGTTAAGGTTGCCAGGTTGATGTCACTGGTTCCCATATCCCAGGTTTCAGTCACACTGTATATGTGAAGTCTGTTGATGATGACATCATGTAAGCAATTTATGTACATTTTATTAAGTTCTAAATGCTTTAACTAGTGCACTCAGTGCTTATTCCACATCCCATATGAGGTCGTGTCCTCTCCGCCCCCTATCATGGCGAGGTCGTGTCCTCTCCGCCCCCTCTCGCCGCGAGGTCATGTCCTCTCCGCCCCCTCTCGCCGTGAGGTCGTGTCCTCTCCGCCCCCTCTCGCCGCGAGGTCATGTCCTCTCCGCCCCCTCTCGCCGTGAGGTCAAGTCCTCTCCGCCCCCTATCATGG
>JAQMYM010000021.1:230986-246385 GCA_030014255.1 Parauchenoglanis ngamensis
TGGCGAGGTCGTGTCCTCTCCGCCCCCTATCATGGCGAGGTCGTGTCCTCTCCTCCCCCTCTCGCCGCGAGGTCGTGTCCTCTCAGACCCCTATCATGGCGAGGTCGTGTCCTCTCCTCCCCCTATCATGGCGAAGTCGTGTCCTCTCCTCCCCCTCTCGCCGCGAGGTCATGTCCTCTCAGACCCCTATCATGGCTAGGTCGTGTCCTCTCCGCCCCCTCTTGCCGCGAGGTCGTATCCTCTCCGCCCCCTCTCTCGGTGAGGTTGTACACTATACTTGCTCAGTTGGCGAGGTTGTATCCTCTGCACCTGTTCACTCAATAAGGTTGTATCCTCTCCGCCCCCTCTCTCGGTGAGGACATATCCACTGTAACTGCTCTCTTTTGTGAGCTCTCATTTGCGATGTTTTGCAAATTTTGGACTGTTCTTCTTGCCTTCCATGCACGTGTCTCCTTTACAACCTCAGGTGCTTACTCAGTCCCTTGTCAACTCAACACAGGACTGCTGCCCCTCATTCCTTGCAGGTCTATGCATGCCTATGCATGCCATCTGACCCTCTCAACTGATGCACATGTGTTCAACCCTAAGCCTAACCCTTGTGTTCTGCCACACCAGTCATTGCTATGTTTCCTCCACTGGCTTCCTCCAACTGCTTGCATCAGATCTAAATTCTGACTCTTGCCTTATAAAGCCAAAAATGGACTGACTTACCTCAAAGCACATATCACACCACATACTGCACCTTGCTTCCTCTGACCCTGTAGCTCTTTCAGGGTATAAAGAAGCTTTGAGATGCTTTGAGGCTCTTCTCTGTACAGGTGGTACAGGTCTCTGTACACCACCATACAGGTGGTGGAATAAACTTCCCCAGAGTCACTGACAGCCTTCAAATTAAAAATGAAGACCTGCCTTTTTACTTCCGGACTGGACTTAGCACTTTTGTAATATTTTAAAAAGACCCATTGCATTGATGTTATCTTGCTGTAGTAATGTTTCTCCAACAGGGTTTTAGCACAGTGGTACTTCAAGCCCCTGATCTAGTAGGCTAGTGTGCAAATGTGTTTTTGATTGAGACTCCAAACCACTTCTGGAAGCCACTCTGTATAAGAACATCTGCTAAAGGCTGTAAATGTAAAATAAGTTTTGTGTAGTACTCTAAAGTGTGTGTTAAAGAGAACGTGTAGTGGCAAATTTAATGATTTGCTTTTCAAATTAAAATTAAACCTTTAGAGTGGTAATTATGGAACAATTAATCAAACTTTATTTTCAATTACTTTCATTTATGAAAACAAGACATTCACGATAAAATTATTATTGTGCTGCCTTTCATTTCGCAACACTCTATGTGATCGTTATGCTCTTGTGTTATAAATTCAGCGCACCTCTTTTGTCTTTACAGCAGTGCGCTTTCGTCAATCCCTAAAATCCCAACCTCTCACGTTTAGTTCAGCTAGAGCCAGCTGCAGCTAATGACAAGATCCTCTTATCCTGCAGAGCTCCAGACTGATCAGTAATAAACCTCAGACAAGGTCACTGCTGACCTTCACTGCACACAGGACCGAGCAGGAAATACTCAGGTGAGTCATTTACCTGCATGTTATTAAAACACTACTTTATATTAATGACGCTAAGCTATGCTACACTGAGCTAGCTTGCTTAATTCAGTTTTGGAGATTTCACATCCGTTTTCCATTATATTCCATTCCATATAGTTCCATTATACATCCATTATATTTAATAACATTATTGTTAAAATAATCATCTTTAAAATGAAACATATGAATATTAACAGGTTTATGAAGTGTCCTTGTGGCTAACAGGGCATTTATTAATAATAATAACAATAATAAAAACAACAACAATAATGTTTATAGATGTGATTTTTTAAAGATAAAAATGCATGTTTCTAAAGTCATTGTGAGTGATTGTTTTAAATAATTATGATCTCAATATTGACCAAAACAAACATGATTATGATTTTTGTCAAAACCAAGCAGCCCCACATTACAGGGTTCCTGGAACCATTTCAGGAACTCTGGACCTATTTTACGGAGACAAAAACGCTTTTCTTTCAGGAGCTGCTGCGTTCTCTTTCAGCACAGTTCCTGAATGACATGGTTCTCCTTCAGCAGAGTTCTCTTTCAGCTGTGTTTCACTGTACTGTGTGTTGGTGTTATAGTGTGGATGGAGTGGATTTAATTACAGTTCAATTTGTGAATCTGTCCAATCTGGCAACACAGATCCTGTTACAGGTTTACAGACACCATCAGACAACAGAAGGATAATTATCATAATCATAGATAAACACACACACACCGCTGATCAATGTTTAATCTTTATTGAACAGCAGGTACTCTTATCACACTGCAGAAACATTGTGAATAAAAGCATGTGTGTGTGTGTGTGTTAGGGGAAGCTCCTCACTATATGTTTGTTTGTTCTATTAAACAAACAGAAGGTTGCTTGTTGTGCTTATTTGCTGAAACCAGTTTGAATGTTATATTTACATCATGTTCAGACCTATCTGTCTCTCTCTCTCTCTCTCTCTCTTTCTCTCTCTCTCTCTCTCTCTCTCACATACACACACACCTCACCTACACATTATCTCTTTAAAATATCTTACACACAAGCCAAGCTCAGACCCTGTGTGCTTCTGCACCGGTGATGGTGATGTCATGACCAGTGGGCGGGGTCCGGTCACCATGACGACAACGCAACCAGCTCAGATTATTTACAGGACAATCATTTTACATAGAAGTGGGAAAAAAGCAAACCAAAAACATTTGAAAAGGCGAGTGGTCCAGGAAACAAGCTATGCACCGAAGGGAGCTTAGTGTTACATTACCATTACATTATCTGTACAATGCTAACGTTAACAAAGCACCGCTTCAGCATGCTGTCAGTGGTGTGTCTGCTCATTTTAATTTGCTCAAAGCAAGCTTTGCTAGTTCAATTCAATAATATTTATTTATATTGACATTGTCACAAAGTGCTATGCTACTGTTAGCATTACCATTAGCATCTTATCTTCCATTGAGTAGTGTTGGGTATCGTTTGAATTCTATCGATTCCGGTTCTGCTTATCGATTCCGGTTCTTATCGGGTCTCCGTTTCAGTTCCATGCAGGTAAAAAAAGAGAGAAGATTAATATTTAGATAAGACTAAATCTCTCAGTTCTGCAGCAGTGCTGTAATGTACCCCTCTGTAGCCCAGGAGGGTCACTGAGAATCACAAACACATTCCTTTCATCCTGTAAACGAACCGTTAGTTAGAACACTAAAGAAAAGGAGAATTACATGGTTTTCTTTGAAATGGCATGAATTGTACTTCAATAAGATATAAAATATGTATATCTCAGTCTGGTCAGTTTAGTGAGTGTTTAGTGAGTGTTAGCTAATTAGCGAGAAACAGGAAGATGCTAATATTATATTGCTAATATGACTCCCAGAGACACGGTAACTCCCCAGCAGCTCAGTCAGTCAGCAGGAAGCTCAGAAACACTGCTAACCCTGTTTTCTGTTACACAATAAAAATATGGTGTTGGTGTTTCCACAAACGCGGTATTACTTCATGAACGAGTGTTTTACTGCAGCAGATCTCTTTAAACTCACGCTGTTACAGTGAAGCACGAGCAGGAGGTCACTGTGGGGTACAGAGAGGGTTATTAACAGACTGGATGGGGTCAGTTGTTGTTTTCTTTATTCTCTTTTAAGAATATAAATTCTGAATATAAATTTATGAGTCTATAAATGTATCTATATATAACCCTAATGAGCAGCCTGTGGCGACGGCGACGAGGAAAAACTCCCTGAGACGACAAGAGGAAGGAACCGTGAGAGGAACCAGACTCAAAAGGGAACCCATGATGCAAGACGTATTCACCTAAAAGGTCCTTACAGATATTTAGCGTTTAAGAACCGATAAGTAGAACCGAAATTAAAAAGGGTACCCTGTACCGGGTATTTGGTATGTAGGTACCCTAATTTGGAACCCACTTTTGGTTCCCAACCCTGCCGTTGAGTAAAGTGGCGGATTCATTTTTGACGCATGATTGGAACGTTATTCCGTTTTCTTCTCTCAGTGGAGGTTAAAAATCATCATCATAATCATGTAAATAAATAAATTAATGAGAATAAATATGTATGGTTGTGAACATCCTGATCCTGATGCTGATGCTGATCCGTGCCCTACAGCTTCTCACTGCAACAGAAAGGACAGAACATGATGAGTTCATCACACCTGGAGCTGTGGTCAAGGTAACAACACTACAACCATGACTGTGTAATATACCAGAGACGCTGTGCAGAGAATTTCTACTTTTTTACTAACCCTAACCCTTCCTGCTACATTTCCACCTTCAGACTCTGAGAAGGGGCGGGGCTCAGGGGAAGGAGGCGGGGCTTAGGAGTGACCCATGAGCTTTGTGGTGTTCCTCACCTGGCGTCGGAAGGACATGCTTCTGAAGAACTTGTTGATCTGGAAGGCGGTGTGAGTGTGTGTGTCATCACTCAGGCGTACGGTGGTAGCACTGATCAGAGACGCTTTCACACTCGCACTCTTCACCAGCTGCGCTCCGGGGCCGAGACCCGAGACAGGCCTAGACACCACCACCATGTAGGACACGTCCTTCTGCTCATCATCGTAACTCACTGCGGGGGAGGGGGGGCAGGGGATAGTGTTTATTACACACACACACAGTGCTCTCTTAAACTACAGACGGAATTTAATCAGGGTTGCCAAGTCCTGAAAATTATATATATACGAGGCGCCGAGGAAAAGTAACGTAAATCTATAGTCACCGGTTAAGCATGGTGCTCAGAATGTGTATGATAAAGAACAAAAGGACATCACAGTGTGAAAAACAATGCGAATGTTACCTGCAGACGTGAGTGCTGTGTCAGTGGTGCTGGTGAGCTCCTGGAGGATTGTGGGATACGCTGGGTGGAGGAGGAATAGTCTGCGGAGGATTGGCTCAGGTGGGTTCACCTGTCGCATACATGTACAAAAATCAGACTCCAAAACATTCACACACAGACACACTCACAGTGTGTCACTCCTTTCAGACACTGTTACCTTGGAAATATTCTTTGAAGCAGAAAGTGGATCTCCCGCCCAGAACAGGAACACTGACAGTCCAGATATGGTGAGAATGGTAGAACCTTCCAGAGCAAGGTGGGGACAAACAAACTCCGCCTCCCACAGGGTCTGCCCCAGAGCTCCATCAATGATCTGGACCTGAGAGAGGCTTAGGCTTAATAATAATAATAATAATAATAATAATAATAATAATAATAATAATTTGTGTGTGTGTGTGTGTGTGTGTGTGTGTTACCTTTCGGACACCATTAGCAGATTGCTGGATGAGCAGATCAGGAACTCCATCATCATTAAAATGACCAATAGCAGGATGACTACACACACACACACACACACACACAATCGATTAAAAAACAACTGCTAATTGATTTGCTAATGCAAATTAGAAACATATCTTAATGCTAGTTGGGTACTGTAGCTAACTACTAAGGTAGCTAAGTTGGGTGAAGTAGCTAGCAAATAGCATTCTTAGCTATACCTAGCTGTCTCTCTTTAGCGTAATCTGCACTTTAAGTGCTAGTGTGAGTCTTGTTCTCAACATTAGCAGTAGTGAACTAGGTAAGTAAAACAGGAATCAGGCAATAAGCTAAATGTTAGCTACAAGCTAATCTGTATAGCTAAGCTAATGTCAAGGGTGTGTTAAGGATGGTTGAGTTACACAAACGTGCAGTGATAGAGATGTTAGAGCAAGTAAGCAACTTCCATGAATGTAAATTACACACACACTCTTACACACACTCTCAAACATGTACACACACCTGTGTATGGTGGAGGAGTTAATGGTCCAGGTGGTGTGTATGTCTCTCTCTCGGATGACAGAGATTCGACTGTTCACACACACCAACACCCAGTCACTGCGGCTGGAGTTACGGCTCGACTCGACGTCCAGGTTATTGTGGTTATTACACACTCTGGCCACCAGGGGGAGAAAATACTCAACCTGATCAACACCACTGTGCACAGGGGGAGAGAGAGATGGGGAGAGATGGAGAAAGGGAGAGGGAGAGAGAAGGAGAGGGGGAGAGGGAGAAAGAGAGAGATGTAGGGAGAGAGAGAGAGGGAGAGAGAGAGGGAGAGAGAGAGAGAGAGAGGGAGATTGGGAGAGAGGGAGAGTGAAAGACAGGGAGAGAGAGAGATTGAGAGACAAATAATGTAAGGTTATTTAATTACAGTATAGTTACACTGTAAAGCCTCACAGGAAAACTATGCGTGTGTGTGTGTGTGTGTGTGTGTGTGTGTGTGTTGGTGTGTTAGTTACATACCTGTAGATGCGGATGAATGTAGAGGAGTTGTTCTTCCTCTGTTTCTCCCACACGGGGTCCTTCACACTGAGACTTGGGGGGATGGCTGTCCGGCCCGTCGCCTGTTTATAAACGTCTGTCAAAGACACGGCCTCCACCATACCTGCACAAAACACCACGCTAACATGATAGCACTGAAATCACTCCGCTAACGCTAATGCTGCATGGCAACCTAACTTAGCATAGCAATCTAACATGCTAATCTGATAAATGCACTAAGCTGGTCTTAACGCTACATAGTGAAGGGGTTACAATAATACTAAAGTGAGTATTACCAGTACGTACCAGACTGAGCGAGCTGTACTCAACACAAAGGGTTATACAACTGCGCACTGCGCACTGAACTTAACGGGTCATGTACTGGATTTTCACCAATAACTACAGAACAGAACGGGTAGTGTACTGAACACACCTGGGAGAATCTGTTCAGATTCTTGTCAGTACTTACTAATAGGGTCCATTTAGTATGTACTGGTGTGGGCCGTTTTAGTTCAGTACACAGTGGTACAACCCATTCTGTTCAGTAGGTACATATTGGACTGCATGCCTCACACCAATACATACTGATTCATCAATAAGTACTGAACAGTACTTCTGATATCTATCTATCATAATGTATTTATATGATCCATTAAATTTAGTACACATTGGTTGTTCCAATGTGTACTGAATTTAATGGATCATATAAATACATTATGATAGATAGATAGATAGATAGATAGATAGATAGATAGACAGACAGATAGACAGACAGACAGATAGACACTTTATTGATCTCAAAGGAAATTTATCCAAAATTTATCCAAATGGATATCTTAAACAAGTCTTAGAAAAAGTACTGAACAGAATGACATATATCAATGTGTTCTGAACTTTACTGCTCCTCTGCATACATACATAATTGAGTGGTGCATGACAATATGTACTAAATGGGATATATTACTAGGTACTGAATGGATTGTTCCCAAAACCCTCGGAACAGATCGGGTTGTACCATTGCGTACGTATTACTGTGTAGTGAACTTGTACCAGTATGTACTGAAATGAAACTTACCCAAACCGAACAGGATGTAGTATGCTCCCACTGCCGTCTCATGCAGCAAGGGACCAATCAGCTTTCCCTGTGCTGTGAGGTTGAAGTTCACCGGCTGACCAATCGGAGAGCCCGTCAGCCCTGAGTGCAGGACAAGAGACAGATCTGATTCCTGGAATTCAGAGAAGAAAAGAAGTGAGATCTCATGAAGACATAAGCTTGTGTGTGTGTGTGTGTGTGTGTGTGTGTGTGTGTGTGTGTGTGTGTGTGTGCATGCGCGCACCTGATCTACAGGTAGAGTAGCAATCAGCAGGTCTGGAACAGAATCTCCCTGCAAATCAGGAACAGCCACAGCCTGTGACTCCACCGCACCTGCTTGCACCTTCCACAACTTCTTACCTGAACCAATCAGGAATAAGTACATTATTAATGCATCATTATAACCACTCTCCAGGTATAGCTCTCTCACGCAGGTGTATTAAAGCTTTACCTGTAGGTGTATTTACACTGCACAGGTGTGTTACTATCTCACCTGTAGATGCGTTAACACCACTCAGGTGTGTTGAGGTGATGAGCAGGCAGGTATTGGGAGCTGAACACTGCACAGAGGAGAGCGGCTCCTTCAGAGAGCGACTCCAGATCACTGAGCCGTTCACTCCATGCAGAGCTACTGCACTGTACTCTACAGAGGGAGAGAGAGAGTGAGGGAGAGGGGGGGAGAGAGAGAGTGAGGGGGGGGAGAGAGAGTGAGGGAGAGATGGATTAGTTAATTGCAGGTTGCAGTGAGTAAATTACCGGTTCAGGTCACATAAACACATAATAATAAAACAATGTGCATAATTCTGACTTTTAACATTGAGCTACAGACAGACTGTGTGTGTGTGTGTGTGTGTCTGTGTGTGTGTGTGTGTGTGTGTGTGTGTCTGTGTGTGTCTGTGCGTGTCTGTGTGTGTGTGTCTGTGTGTGTGTGTGTGTCTGTGTGTGTGTGTGTCTGTGTGTGTGTGTGTGTGTGTGTCTGTGTGTGTGTGTGTGTCTGTGTGTAGAACTCTATAAAGCTATCAAACTTTGGTTTTTGAAAATCTAGGCTGCTCAATCAGAGAGAGAGAAATCTTTTGTTATACAGAAAATTATGACTTTCAAGGGGGTTGAATACTTTTGCAGCTGTGTCCATTTGGGGTCGTTCGCTCTGGCTCGTCTACTCTGGGGTCACGATGTTGGGTTAAAAAAAACTTTTTAAAAATAGTGTGTAAACGAGCAGAGGATGTTAAAGATAAAAGAGAAAATAAACCCTGACGTGCAGTACAGTAGTGAAGTATAAACAGTATTATGTATCCTTAGAAATAATCATCCAGTAATTTCCTCACTTTTTAAATTGTCTTCCCATCTGTCAGTCTGTAGAAGAGCTGCTCATATGAGGCCACCTTTCCCACTTCACTGAACCACTCCTGATAAGAAGAAGCTTCTATTTTTTTCCATCCCCTCATTAACGTCTGTTTAGCCACCATTATGGTTGTCTGGATTAGCTCTGCGTTTCCACATTCTTTCACAATTGATGGATCAGCTAGCACGTATAATCTGGGAGAAAACACAAAGTCATTGCTGGTGATTTCTTTGATGCGTTTATTGATATATTGCCAAAAACCCTGTACCTGAGGGCATCGTCAGAGAACGTGCATTAACTTACAGTTGAGCTCTGACATTTCCAGCAGTCTGTGTTTTTGAAGCCGAGCCTGTGTAATATAGATGGTGTTGGACAGAAACAATTAAGAATTTTAAATCGAGTGATTATGATTTTTATATCCCTTGATGGCTTCCTTTAATTCCAGCTAATCCTCTCGCATTCTTTCTGATTAAATGAAAGGTTTAAACCCTTCTCCCAAACAGTCCTTAATGCTGTTGAATTCTGGTTAGGGTTAAATATTTTGGAGAAATATCGACAGGCCTCTTGACCTCTTTCAATATTTTAATGGTGTTAAAGAGTTCAAGTGGCTTTATTTTCATTTCAACCATATACATGTGGTACAGTGTATAGTGAAAAGAGACAACATTTCTCCAGGACCAAGGTGCTACAAGACAACACAGAAGTACAAAGGTGCACGTGTGCAACAGAAGAGAACAAAGTGCATGTCTGCAAACTTAGCAAACTTGGCAAAAACAACATAAAATGCAAATGTGTAAACAGTGCAGACATAACGAGACAAGACAGTGCATTCCTCAGCAGCTCACGCACCTCTGCGGTTATTCACAGCTTCTGGTTGGGGCATGTAATGATGGTCTTGGAGGCAGTGATGTCATCTACACATTTGCTGATGTAGCTGGTCACTGATGTGTACTCCTCCAAGTGGGTGTTGTTGTCATCGGTTGCAGCCTCCCTGAACATCTGCCAGTCAGTGTGATCAAACCAGTCCTGAAGAGCAGAGATGGCTCCCTCTGGCCAGGTTCTCACCTGCTTCAGAACCGGTTTGGTGCGTCTGACGAGCGGTCTGTATGCTGGCATTAGCATAACAGAAATGTGGTCCGAGTAGCCGAGGTGGGGGAGGGGCTCCGCGCGGTTACGCGCCGGGAATGTTTGTGTGAACAAGCTCCAGCGCGTTTGTCTCTCTCGTTGCGAAGTCCACATACTGATGGAATTTCGGGAGCACTGACTTGTGATTTGCATGGTTGAAATCTCTGGTGACAATAAACAGTCCGTCGGGGTGTGCATTCTGCACAGCTCACAGAGCGCATCCTTAGCATTAGCGCCGAGGGGAACGTACACTCCGACAATGAGCACTGCGGTGAATTCCCGAGGTAAATAAAATGGTCTGCCTCTAACAGTCACAAACTCCACAAGCGATGAGCAGTAGCTAGTTGAACCACCACTGCGTTTTACCGCACAGCGCTGCTTTCCTGTCGGCACGAAGCACAGCTAGCCCGGCTAGCTGAATGGCGGAACTCTGTCGCTGAGCCATGTCTCCGTGAAAACAAAGACTCACGCTGGGGTCGGATATAGTCCAATTTATTTGTCCAAAGAGCAGACATTGGAAAAAATTATGTATGGGAGGGCCGGCTAACAAGGATTAGCTCTTAGCCTAGCACAGACCACCGCTCGCTTGCCGCGCTTCCGCTTCCTCGCACACCATTTTCGGCAGACCTTGACATGAACACTGTTTGTTTTGATGTCCATGTGCCTTCAGAGTCGTGCCAAGAAACAAAATAGAACAGAAAAGCACCATTTCGGATCCGGAGCGGCCGCTGCGTGCTACTGCTGCGTCGCCCCGCCATCATGGATCAACAGAATCCAAGAGCAGCGCTGATTGTGGATCAACATGGTCCAAGGGCAGCTCTGATTGTGGATCAACATGATCCAAGGGCAGCTCTGATTGTGGAGGGGGTGGTCTTGGATAGTCCAGAACTGTGGACAGTAAATGCCTCAGTTGAAATACTGCCACATGCTGGATTTAGGAACATGGAACTTCCAGACTTGCTCCTTAAAGGATTTCAGTACATCATTCTCAAACAAATCTCCAATTATCACCTAAAGAGTGAGAGGAAAGCACACTTTACATACATGACCATGGGGGAGCTGTATGGTGGTAGATACAACGGAGTAACGCATCTCAGACTGAATGGTTGGTGGTAAAATATAAAAAGAAATTCCTCCAAAATGATAAACTGATAAACTCCTACAGAAAATGTTTACTTCAAATTATTATTGCTGCAGGTGGTTCTACATGTTTCTGAATTATAGGGTTTAATTACTTTCTCTCACCTGGTGTCTGAATGTTGGTTTTCTTAAAGAAAAAATACATATTGAAATCTTTTGTATTTCTTTGTTGTCACCTGAGATATTTGTTTGTTTATAGAAGTTGGTGAGGACCAAATAATCGTTATTGAGGCCCTGATAGAGAAAAAACAGAACTGAAGGAGGAGTAATTTCTTTCCCCCATGCCTGTAGGTTCATACAGTAAATTTAATTAATTGGTTTCATAAATTAATCAGTCCATTAAATCGGTTAATTAATAATAATAATAATAATATATTAAGTAATAATAAATTAATCAGTTCATTGGGTAATCGGTCTCATGAAATATCTTTTTATAGTTTAGAATTTTGATTAGAAAATTAAAATGACAAACTTACAAATAAGTCAAAATTATTAAAATCTCAGTTTTATCTGAGAGCAATTATAATGACGGTTTCTTCAATCTGATTAGTTTGGCTTCATGCAATATCAAAGTAGTAACAATAAGGCAAGGAAACAGTGAAAAGACAAAACAGCAATCAACTGCATAACTATGAACGTGTGCGTGCGTGCGTGCGTGCGTGCGTGCGTGCGCGCGCGCACTGGCAAAACTGTACTTGTGAGGACCAAATATCAGGATAGTAAAATCTGACAAATTTATACTTGCGAGGACATTTGGATGGTCCTCACAAGGAATGTGTTTGTTTTTTTAAGCAAAAATAAGAAAAACTGCAAGGGCCAAACAGGTTCCTTTTCATTACTGGGGTTAAGATTAGGTTTAGGTGCAGGTATACCATTAACTAGCTGTATTAATAAACATTGTTAATGGAAGGTCCTCACAAGTATAGCAAAACCATTGTGTGAGTGCATGTCTTAGTATGATGTTAAATGTTAAACATTTTAATCAATTAAAAATGGAAACATGAGACACATTCCAGTAATGCTATTTCACTATATAAACCTCTTTTATTTTGAAACAGGGAGAAGACAAGCCGAAGTGGTGAAAGAAGGCTGAATAAGAGAAGCAGTTAAGCAGAGAGTGATCCTGCTGTTTTTATTTTTTTTGTTTTAAAATTTAAAATGTTATATTTAATTTAATTTTGTTTTTAAATTTCATGTTTGTTGTTTTTGTTTGTTATTGTTATTTTAATGTTTAAAAATTAAATTAATTAATTTCAGCTTCTGAGTCATTTTCAGGTGATCAAAACCATGATTGGAGGCATAAACATTAACAAAAATAAAATCAACATTTTCAATATTCACAACAACTATTAACACCCGTCCCCCCACTCCACTACATATGGTTTCATGTTTAAAACCCTGAGCTTTGGGGAGAATAAAACTGCCACCCCTGCACTCACATTTGACCCATGACTCAAGACACACAGTCCCTCCCACAATAATCCCCAGTCCCTTTCATTCCCTTTATCACTGTGTGTTTCCCGTAAAAAAAAAATAACATCAACATTTTTATTTTTCATATTTTCCATTAAAACTGCTCTCTGCTTAAGATAAGAGAAAGGAGACAGATGAGGAAACAGTATAGTGGAGAGACACCCTTAGTGATGTGTTAATGTGGACACGTTATGCAGCAGGGCTTTCCCCTTCTTTATCCTGGTCAGTATTTCTTAAGTTTAAATCTGTTCCACTTAGACTCAGTCTTCCCAAAAGTTTCATCCAAAAGATCATTAACTTCTTGTAATGTGTACAGTTTTGTCTCCTCTCCAACTCGTGAAGCAATATCAGTGTTCGCATCATCACCATCCATATCATCTGCACCATCACCACCACCACACTCCAACACCAGTACCATCACCCACCTCACCTTGATCTACACTCACCCCAGCATTTACATTATCGCCACTTTCCTCCACCACCACTGCCTGTGCTCACTGAGCTTCTCTTCCACAGCCACCTCATTATCCACTTTCATTCACACTCACCACTGTCTTTATCCACACCAGTCTTCACCCCCCCTTTTATGCCCAATATCCCCACACTCAAAACACTTCGTTTTTGCAGTATACGCATAAAGCATGAAAGTTTATCCATCATAAAACACACAGAAGGAAATGTCTAAGTCGGACTCGTTTCAAAACAAACACTTCCCTTCTAAAGGAAATGACATGCTTTAGAGCAAGAGTTTTGCAATTTAGAGACACGAGTTTAAAACCGCTAGCAAACTTTCCTCCATTAGACAGTTTTCATATTCCCTTATCACTCAGTCTGTTTTTCAAGGTGTATTTTATTCTATAATGTACCATATTTTATTAGTAATGGACCATTCTCTCCATTAATTGTGCCATATCATTATTATATTCCAACATAGATCTTAATCCTCTATATCTTAATAAAAGTATGAGTCAAAAAAAGATCCTTCGAGTGTGTATTTAATTTTTTTCTATCCTTAAGAAATACATAACATCTTTGACCCCATGGGAAAAGGGTGGAGGAGCGTGTTGCTTCCATTTTTAGAAAGTACCATAGCTTATGTACATTACAGGGTCCGGGTTCTGATGCTGCTGCTTTGCTTTTCTGATAAAATCACGCTGCATTTCTCTTAAAAATAATAAAATAAACTGCTAAATAACTCTCCCAACACCTCTGACAAATTCAGGTGTTTACTGGAACACGCCATGGTTATAAGACGCCGTCACGTCGTCGGGGTTTGGCTCGACACATGCGCAGGTTAGGAGAAGGCATAGTAAAACAATGTGTTTATTCACACACTCGATAGCAGAGGGGCAAATGACGGCAGGCAATAAGGGAAATCCAAAAAAACAAAAACTAATTCGGGCAAAACAACAGAGAAGGCAGAAGGCAAAAATCCAAAAAATCAGAGTCCAAAAAACAGAATATCACATGTACACCACAAGGCTTGGCAATAGCAAACACCAGTGCTAAACTACAGCTTCGCAAAGTCTTAGCAAATCTGAGCGTCCTTTTAAAGACGGCATGATTACAAGAAGACTGGAAATACCTACGTCCAATCATTGGTCATGTGACACGGCTGTGGTCCCTGTAGTCCCTTGTAGTACGCGCCAATATGCGGAAATGCATGCTTCCGTGCCAAGTGCAACAGAGATTATTGAGAGCACAGTGCGTGCCGCCGAGTCCACAATGCGTGCCACGCAGCGAGGGGCGGATCATGACAGACGCTAATAAACTGCGCGCTGACAGAAAATAGAGAAAAAAACTGCATCCAGGGACGTCATAATACGTGACAAAACTTAGTCAATCAACCAATTATTTGTTTACTTACTTACTTATAACCTGTATCTCGCTTTAATGAGAACGCACCTGTCCTCCGGAACGGTACGCATGTGCACAGTGATACGATTTTGCTCGAGTCCTGCTTCACCACCAACAATAACATATTTGTGAGATGACTCATGGTATTAAAACCGATGAAACGGACGCACTAGTGGCTAATGTATGCATAGCATTTTGCTCTGAAGGACGGTAAACGGTTAATCAGCTGTAGCTGTCCGCCTGTACTGTTTTGCTACGCTGCTGCTGTAGCATGAATAAATGCTGCCGATTGCGGAGAATAAACTCCATTTTATCCGCAGCCCTTAACCAAACCCTAATGTAACCCTGGTCACAGTTCTAGTCATTAGTCTAGTTGGCTGTAAGTTATGTTTGATAGATAATTGAACTCACATAGCTCATATGACACATGTAGAACTCCTGTTAATTTCATATTGTTCTTATGATAACTCTGATATGATACGAACATTAAATATGGCAGAGAGAAAATAGTAAAGAGTAAATACATATACTTTCACCTATATTCCCGCGAAAGGGACATTTCATTTTATAGGGAAAAGAAAGAAAGGAAAATGACGAATGTACCTTTCCTGCATGTAAGAGTACATAGGTGATCTGGGTAACGTAGAGTTCACGTGCTCGAGCTAAGCCAATCAGAGGTCGTCAGTAACGCTGCGCAACTTTCCGCCTTTTTCTTTTTCCGTTTTTTCTCTCTCTCGCTCGAGCCGAGAACAAGTCAGCTACTCTCCGAAGTTGCAGCCGATTTAACACTTGAAAATTCAGCATTTTACTTCCTTCATGCTGTTATCGTAAGAGCTAATTGCATAGAATGTATTTTGGCCGATTGGTTGAACGAGGACTTCGCGTATTTTAGAAAGAAAGAAAAAAAAAAAGAAGAAAAACTCGGTTGGAAGCTGGACTGGCGCGAGCTGTGTTTGCCATCGTTACTGTGTACTTCTGTGCGAGGCTTAAAT
>JAQMYM010000021.1:286165-296603 GCA_030014255.1 Parauchenoglanis ngamensis
GGAGTTGTGAGCGTCAGCAACAGCGTCGGACACGTGACTAGACTTAAAAAATACTGTTCTTTACCGTAGAATTAAACAGTAGTTTGCGATTAAAAGTTTTTTTTCCAAAAAGGGTTTGCTTTCACAGTATTCAACTGTATTTTGGAATAACAGTACCTTACTGTTGGAAAATCCCTGTTTTTTTACAGATATTTTTTACAGTGTACATTTGACACACATCAGGTTCTTCAGCTTTTGAGGAAAATAGATGAGGTGGTAAAGGAGACTGGAAGAAGCGACACAGAAGAGAGGAAAGACTCAGAAACACAGAGAAGACATCAGGATCAGATGAAGATGCAGTAAGAGAACAACTGGAGGAGAATAAAGGTAATTTATGTAATTTATGATCTTAAATCATGTGACCATGTGATGTTAAAGATCTAAAATTAAAATTTTAAATTAAAATGAATTCTTTAATGAGTGATTTAATCACAATACAATTAAATAAAAAAGGATGTGGAAGAAAGCTGGGATAGACAGTAAAACATATGATTTTAAAATTTTATCAACAAAGGATATCTTTGAAATCTTTAGCAGAATAACAGAATAAAAAACAAAAGTAGTGTATTGTATTTTTCGGTGTCGGCAAATGTTGCTCCAAAGGGAAATTTGTAGGTCTCATAGAATACTAACACGGTAATCACAGAGCATTTTGATTCAAGTTTGAACTGTTTGTCGCATTTTATAGTTAGACAAATGCAAAAACACATGATGAACCATCACCTATTTCAGTCTCTAGGAGAGTCAATTCTAGGTGTATGCATCAGATGTAACAAAAGAGTGTGAAGTTTTTACTTATATCTGCAGTTTTAAACACCAACTATCACTGGAATTTGTGGGGAGTCAAGAACCTCATGAAAAGATTGAGTCTAGTCTAAATGTTTTGACACAGGAAAAGGTAGACATATTTTCTTTCATATTTTTTAAACAAGTTAATAGTGGAGACTATTTCTGATTAGTAGTATACATCTGCAACACAGAAATTATAGGCAGAACCTGGCAACATGAATAAAAACTCATTAACATTATATGAATTGGTGACTGATATAAACACTGCTTTACTGAGATCCAAAATTAAACCATAATTCAACCATATTTCATCACCCATGAAGACCACATGCTGTGCACAGAGCAGCATATCTCTGATAGGCACTCCACAAATAAGCATTTAATTCATTTTAAAAATATTAATATGTATGCTCATTGCAAATAATTTTCATGGTTCTTAAACGATCATTCTCTATTGTTCTTAAAAGAAAATCTTCATGGAAAATATGGTCATTATAATGAAATACCACCTAAAGCAATCCAGAAGCAGATTGCAGTGCATCCAGATTTATATAAGGATCTGATAGCATGTCCATAGAACTTTTCTGATTTTTTAGGAATGTAATAAACCAAAAACTGAAGTAAAAAAAGATAAATAAAAAAAATATTAATAGATGGCTATTGTTTTAACTGTAAATAACAGTTCCTTGATTTGGGAAAGAACTTGTTGTTTTGAAACGCAGTCAATAGTATAATGTTATAGTTGGGTCCATAAGTATTGCACAGTGACCCAATTTTCATCAACGTTGCCTCTGTACACCACCATTATGGATTTGAAATGAATCAGTGAAGATGTGATTGAAGTGAAGACTTTCAACTTTAACTCAAGGCATTCAACAAAAATATTACATTAAACCTTTATGAATTGCAGCTATTTTTTACACAGTCCCACCATTTTCACAGGCTGAATTGGACAAGGTAGCAATTATGAGTATAAGCATCATTTTTAATACTTGGATGCAAATCCTTTACAGTCAATGATTGCCTGAAGTCTGAAACCAATGGACATTACCAAATGCTGAGTTTCCTCCCTTGAGATGTTTTGCCAGGTCTTTACTACAGCTGCCTTCAGTTTCTGCTTGTTTGTTTCTGTCTTCAGTTTTGTCTTCAGTAATTAAAAAGCATGTTCAATTTTATTGACTGACTCAGCAATTTAAGAACGTTCCATTTCTTTCATTCTTCCATTTCTCTTGGGTTGATTTCACAGTATGTTTTGTGTCATATCCATCTGTACTGTGAAGTGCTGTCCTATCAGTTTTGCAGCATTTGACTGAATCTGAGCAGAAAGTACAACTCTATACATTACAGAAATCATCCTGCTGCTTCCATCAGCAGTCACATCATCAATAAACACCAGTGATCAGTTCCACTGCCAGCAACACATGCCCATGTCCACCATGTTTGATGGATGATATGATATGGTTTTGATTATGAGCCATTCCTTTCCTTCTCCATAATATTTTCTTCCCAAAATTCTGGTACAAGTTAATCTTGGTTTTAACTGTCCAACGAACCTTGTTCAAGAACTGGGCAGGTTTTCTAGTGAAGTCTAATCTGGCCTTTCTGTTCTTGAGTGTTACCAGTGGTCTGCATCTTGAAATAAACCCTAACCCTCTGTATTTACATTCATGAGTAAATCTTGATTGTAGACCTTGACAACGATACTCCGACCTCCTTCAAAATTGTTCTTGACTTGGCTAGATGTTTGAAGGGTTTTTTTCTTCACCAAGGAAAGAATTCTACAATCATCCCCTTAAGTTTTCTTCCATGGTCTTCCAGGCCTTTTGGTGTTTTCAAGTTCACCAGTGGATTCCTTTGGAACCAGTGGAACAAATTGTTGACCCGGCCATTCCTAAAGTTTCTGCTGTCTCTATAAAAGGTCTCTTTTGTTTTTTTCAACTTAAAGATGGGCTCCATCACTTGCATTCATACCTATTTTGACTGCATATTGAGAGTTCCCATGATTAGCTGCCAAATGCAAATTCAACACTTGGAATCGACTCCATACCTTTTATCTCCTTAATTTGCCATGAAATAACAATTTAACAGACCATAACTGGCCCTTAAATGCTTTTCAGTCAATTGTCCAATTTCTTTTGAAACTGTGAAAATGGAGAAACTGTGTAAATAATAGCAGTTATTCCTAAACAGTTAATGTGATATTTTTATGAAACCCCTTGAATTTATATATATAAAATATAAAATGTTAATAAATGGCATCACAGTGGTGCAGTGGTTAGCACCGTGGCCTAACAGCGAGAAGGTTTGAACCTGCCAGCAGAGTGGGGCTTTTCTGGGTAGAGTTTGCATGTTCTCCCCATGCCTGCATGGGTTTCCTCTGGCTGCTCCAGTTTCCTCCCACAGTTCAAAGACATGCAGATTAGGTTAAGTGACTGCTCTAAATTGTCCATAGGTGTGAATGTGTGTGTGAAAGCTTGTTTGGATCTGTGTTAGCCATGCAATAGATTGGTGACCTCACCAGGGTGTACAGTCAGCTGGGATTGGCTCTGGCTTCCCCATGACCCTGCCTGATAAGTGGTATAGATAATGAATAGATGGATATTAATATATGTTAATAGCTTATTCACTGACATTAGATAGAAGATAGAAAACCTTCCAGAAAGTTCCACAGGACACCTGGTTCAATGGATAAATAGTTGAAAGTTATATAATAAAAATGAATAAATTAGCTTTTAAAAAGTTGTTATAATTTTTTTAAATAAAATGGCTTATTTTTTCAGTAGTCCTCAAGGACATCATAATTGGGTTCCCATAAAAAAATAAAATAAAATAGACCACATCCACTTTCAGTTTAAATCCAGATACAAAAAATATATATATATATATTTTTTGAAACCTAAACAGATACAAATACATTGAATTTCATTAGATTACACACCTAGTACATACACTGGTAGCTTTGAATTTGTTTCTTCTTTTGCAGAGTCTGATATGAGAATTATTCTATTGGGGAAAAGTCTCTCAGACACCAGCAGTGTGGGGAACTTCATCCTGGGCAGATCTGTGTTTGAGACTGAAGATCCTCTACATTCAGTAGTGCGTCAGTGTGAGAGAGTTAGAGGACATGTGAATGGAAGATACATCACCATCATCAATGCACCTCATCTTTTTCACCAAACCCTCTCGCATCATCAGCTCACACAGTGTATTAAAGAGTGTGTGTCTCTATCAGCTCCTGGACCTCATGTCATAATGCTGGTTGTACAGCCAGAAGATTTCACTGAAAATGACAAAGTCAGAGTGGATTCTCTCATATTTGTCTGAGGATACCCATAAATACACCATGGTAGTAACTACACAAAACATAAAAATTGGCACCAGTGTAGATGAGGATGAGGAAAATGTCATACAGGAGATCATTTCTGAATGTAATGACAGACATGTAGATTTCAGTAGATGCAGCCAGGCTAATTTTGTGAAGATGATGGAAGATATGATCAAGGTTAATAAAGGAAGCCTTATCTGTGATATATATGAAGATGCTGACCCTGCAGTAGGCCAAAAACTGTCTGAGCAAACTGTAGGTCCATCAGGACATCAAGAATCAGAAAAACCGAAATGGCATATTAAAAATAAAGCAGGAATATATCAAGAACGCATAAAACCTGCATGGGATATAATGAAAGGTGGAATAAAGTCACCAGAAAAGCAACACAATGGTAAGTACACAACACAAATTATCTTATTTTTTCAGTATTTCAGGATTTTCCAGTAAAGTAATATAAGGTAATATAGTAATGGGAATCATTTAGCTTATTATGATTCACTGTCGACTTCCACGTTATTGACTGCCCCTTCCCCGAGAGTATGTGGAGGAGTTGAGGAGTTTTGAGCACGTGTAGTGATCACTGATTCCTCATGAACAATTTTCCCAATGACTACTCACTGATCAACATTTTTCCTATTGACCAATTACTGATCTAGGCTCTGAACCTTACTTTCCCCCCAATGTGTTTTTTAACACAGGTCTTTCAAACTCAGGAAATGAGTAATAAAATTATAAGCAACTAAAGCTCATTCTGAACACAGGTTTCTGTTTTTTCACTTACTAGTGTTCAGCTTGCTCACTGCTCAGAACATTGCACTTCACTACAAGACAAACAGGGTGTGATTCTCACATTCTCTCATGCTCACACAAAAATGGTTACACTGTTTACAAAAAAAGATGTAGCATGGATGCTAAGCTAAAGCCTTAGAAATTATGCATCTCTGCTCTGGCTACTACCAGCACTACCAATGCTTTATTCTCTTCGGATATCACTCAAAGATCCCACATTCAGCATAACTGTAGCTCAGGAAAATCCGCCTTCTTGAATAAGCATTAGCAGCACTAGCATAGCCGGAATTCCCATGGCTACTAGCAGCATGAAACCCTCCATGCTGGAGAGGCACATCACACACGCAGTGCTCCGCCTTTCAAAGCAAAAGCCAAAAGTAATCACAGGAGCGGGGCTAATTAGCATATCTAAATGTGTAACATTTATATTTAACATTTAGAGTTAAGATGTAACATTTAGATTTAACATTAAACATTTAGATATTACATCTAACATTTACACAACAAGAACTAATACAAGGAAGTTTAATACTGTTTTTTAATACATGAATATATCTCTAAATGTATGTAAATTGTGTTAAATTATGGAAAAATGTCACCTATAAAAATTTTAAACTGTTTTTAATAATGGCGCCCCATATGTATGTGTGACTAATATGCAAAAATAGTAGAAACCTGGAAAGGGCAAATACTTTTCATAGCACTCTATATTAATTACTTAGCTGTTATAATAAGTAACTTCTGTGGGGTTGTTATATGGTCTGTAGCTCATTTACTCAGTACACATATCAAAATATTGATTGTCAATTAATTAATTAATTAGTCTGTCTGTCTGTCTGTTTAATTGTAGAATCAAAACAGACTGCACATTTGAAACTAGTGCTGCTGGGGATGGAAGAAGTAAAGGCCTCAATATCTGAAATATTATTCGGTGGAAAAACCTCCTGGGTCCAGACAGAGTCCAGCTCAGTGTGTGTAACGCAGGGAGAAGTGAGTGGACACCCGATCACGCTGGTGGAGATGCCCGCTCTCTACAACACTCAGCTCTCAGAACAGGAAGTGATGCGTCAGACTCTACACTGTGTCTCTCTCTGTGATCCTGGAGTTCATGCTTTCTTCATCATTGTTCCTGAAGGTCCTCTCAAGGATGAAGATAAATCAGAAATACAGATGATTCAGAGGATCTTCAGCTTCAGAGTTAATGACCATACTATATATATCATCTACCAGCAGTCTCAGGAGCAACGGTTAGATGAGACTCTTCAGTCTGTCATAGAGAAATGTGGAGGAAGATATAAATTCTATAACAAGAAAACAGAAGCAGCAGAACTGATTACATGTGTGGAAAATCTTGTTAAAATGAACAGCGGTCGTCAGTATACCATGGCCATGTTCTCTGAAGCACAGGTTGAAACACAGCTGCAGTACAAAAGAGAAATTAAAAGTCTGCAAAAACAAATCAAAACAGGAATTCAAGATGAAAAACAGAAATCAAATGCAAGGTAAAGTGTTTATCAATTTAAAATAATCATCAAAGTATTTATCAGTCTGATTGCTGTGATTAGGAGGTAAAGGGAAGTTGTTAAATGCAGTAATCAGAAACAACTGCATGTTTATTAACAAACATTTTGTTTTGCAATATGATCATTTCCATAATTTACTTTGCAAATGTAATTTTACTTTTTGTCAGATCAATTTAGATAATATTAGGACAACACCTATTCATATGGTTCTTTTTCATAATTATTCATATGACTCTTTTAAAGAACACTGCCTTTTCTTTGTTTGTACTGTTTTATCAAACAGCCCTGACACACTCAGAATCGTGCTGCTCGGGAAGACAGGAGTTGGGAAGAGTGCATCAGGAAACACCATTCTGGGGAAAACTGTATTTAAAGAAATACCATCATTTCAGTCAGTTACCGCTGCGTGTCAGAAGGAGACAGCAGAGATCAGTGGGAGACAGGTTACTGTGATCGACACTCCGGGACTGTTTGACACAAATATTGATAATGATGAAACCAGGAAAGAGATTGTTAAATGCATCTCCATGGCAGCACCTGGTCCTCATGTGTTCCTGCTGGTGCTGAGAATTGGACAACGCTTCACACCAGAGGAGAGAGAGGCAGTGAAAATCATTGAAAAGACTTTTGGTAAAAAATCCAACATGTACACTATCGTGCTCTTCACCAGGGGTGATGAACTTAAAGGAATGCCATTAGAAGAGTATATGGGACCCGCTGTGGCAGAGCTAAACACACTTCTGTTTGCCTGTGGTAAAAGATATCATGTGTTCAACAACAGTGACAAGTCCAGCAGCACACAGGTCCTACAGCTCCTGGATAAAATCGACTCGATGGTGAGAGTGAACGGAGGAAGCTGCTACACTAATGAGATGTTCCAGGAGGTGGAGAACTCTCTAGAAGAAGAAAAGGAGAGAATACTAAAAGAGAGAGAGGAACAGATAGAGAGAGAGAAAGAAGAACTGAAGATCAAACATGAAGCTGAAATGGAGGAAATGAGGAGAGAGATGGAGAAACAAAAAGAAAAGCAAGAGGCAGAAGAGAGAAGAAAAGTGGAAGAATTTAAAGAGAGAGAAGAGCAAATAAAAAGAGAAATGAAAGACAGGGAACATCAGGTAAGAGACGACTTCAGGGAGAGAAAAGATGAAGATGACTTAAAGATGAAGGAATGGATGAAAGAGATAAACAGAGAGAGAGAGGAGAACAGGAAACAGTGGGAGAGACAAAGAGAGGAAGATCAGAAAAGGAGAGATCAGGAGGAGGAGGAAAGAAAGAGAAGGGAAGAAGAATGGAAGGAGAAACAGAAAGAGGTGAAAGAGAAGTTTAACAGAGAAAAAGAAGAGATGAATAATAATAAAGAAGAAGAATTAAAGAAATTGCAAAAGGAGTATGAACAGAAGTCAGCAGAGGAAGAGAAGAGAAGAAGGGATTTAGAGGAGGAAATAAAGAATGCAGAGGAAAGTAAAAAGAAGGAACTACAAGATATTCAGTTATCTCAACTACGAGAGTGGGAGCGGAGGATGAGGAAAGAGGAGGAGAGAAGGAAAGCGCAGCAGAAGGTCTGGAAGAGAAGGATTGCTGCTATGGAGGAAAAGTGGAGTTTAGATCAGGTTAGGAAGCAGAAGCAATATGACTGGCAAAGACAGAAAGAAAAGCAGGAGAGAGATTTAAAAGAAAAGGAAATAAAAGAGAAAGAAGAACAAGAAAAGAAAAGAATAGAAAGTGATTTCAATGACAAGATAAGAAAAATGGAAGAGCAACTAAAGGTACAAAGAGAGCAAGATGAGAGGGAAAGAAAGGAAAAAGATGAAGAACACAGAAAGGAAATGGAAGAGAAACTATGGAAACAACAGGAAGATTTCAGAAAGGAGAAAGAAGATGTAGAAAGAAATCACAATGAGGAGAAAGAGAGAAATCTTGCCTACATTAAAGAGCAGCACAACAGAGAGCTGGAGAACCTGAAGACACAGACAGAGCAAGCAGCCAGGAAACAGGCAGAGGACGAGTTTTCTGCTGAACTTGATGAAAAAGTTAAAGAGGCAAAAGAAGAAGGATTTAAAGAAGGCTGTGCAAAAGTGGAGTCTGAAAGAACAATACCAGGCAGAGCTGTAGATAAATTATTTAATTTATTTGTCTAAGAAGGAAGATAAAGCAAAAAATGAATGAAAACTTTGTTGAAATTCAATAAGAATATATATTTTTATTTAAATGATAAAATCTAAATATTATATATGGCATGTTTGCTGAGTGCAAAGTTAAATGTATGTATAATTAACATCAGCATCAGCATATGAACTACATCAGCATCATTATGCTTCCTTTCTGATCAGTTGCTTGTTTAGGTAGGCTTGCCTCAGTTTTGGTTTGTTTTTTGTAATATAAACTTAGCTTTTGTATTTGTTTAAAAAAAATAGTTTATATATGTTTTGTAAATCTGAAATGCAGCTACACATTTACACCTTCTATTATTTTATGTCCAAATGGATGATTAATCAATCACAGATGCACTACATAGACAAAAGTCCCTGACCATCATATATTAGTGTGTGCATTGATATGGAGCTCACACACTCTTTACTGCTGTAACAGACTTCACTCCCGAGTATCAACATCACACAAGAAATTCATAGCAGGCTGGGAATGAACAGAATTTCTAGCACAAGAACCCGTGTGTACGTCAGTGGACAGGAAGTGTATTTAACTGCAACCCGTGGAAGTGCTGTATTTAATAAAAGTGTGTATAAGCAAATGTTATTATGCAAATTATAAAGAAGCATTTGCTCTGCAATACACTCCCTGTCCACATCTTAACACTGTCTTTAAATTAAGTGAAAGATTTTATTGTTGATTGACTACTTTTGTAGATTTGAGCATTAGTCTTTAGGCTTGAATTATGCAAATGACAGAATAACATCAATTAAATCAATTAACGTTAAACAGGAACATAAATATTTTAATATTTGTAAAATAAATTGAAAGACTATACAGTATAATATACCCTATATACTGAAATGTATTAAATGGCGACTCATATTACAGTCACCCTGCACTTAGTGGCCAAAAGTTTGTGCACCCCTGCCCATCAGTGGGGTTGTGGTCAGGGCTTATCATTAGAGCTGCAGTAAATAACCTGTATAAAAATATATTTTTGTCATATTTGCTAAAACTGTCACTGTGCCCTGACAGTAGTACATGAGACAGATAATCTGTGAAATAAATCAGGCTCCTCTGGCTCCACCCAGTGCTCCTAATGCCATTTGCAAGAATCCACCATGCCTGAATCAGAAGAACCAATCCGAGTCAGGAAGAGTGACTGACAAAGTGTCCATCACAGTGTGTGCATGCTGTGTGCAGCCCCCTCCCCTGCGCATGCTTTCACTCAGCCAAGCTCATTATCTTTGAAAGGATTCAAAACTGTTGTCACGTTAGCCACATTTCTGCTTGACAGGTAATTACCCCTGCTTCATTTATGTGTGATTTAATTTTCGAAAAAATTAAGCACAAAGCTAAGATGGTAATGGTTAGAGTAACACTCTGTGGCACATATGTTTCTGAGATGTTGCAGTTGGGCTAACATTAGCTTGCTTCTGATGCTAAAGCTACTGGAACTACTAAAGTTACTGAAAATATCTTTGTGAAGTGCTCATAGTCAAGCAGTTTTGTGACATCATACAACACAAAAATTACATTTATTATTAAGGCATGAAACTTTCAGTGTTGTTAAAGAATCTTATACAGGTCATTTTTGGATATGGAACAAATTGGAATTTGACTTAGTTTTAAAATGGCAGCAATTTTTTTAAAAATAGTGACCAATATCACTACATTGAACATACATCAACTGAACATATAAATGGTTCTGAAATATTTATTACCTTATTATATTTCTGAGCCGGCACGGTGGTGCGGTGGTTAGCACTGTCGCCTCACAGCAAGACGGTCCTGGGTTCGATCCCCGGGTCACCCAGGG
>JAQMYM010000021.1:296703-324416 GCA_030014255.1 Parauchenoglanis ngamensis
ACACACACACACACACACACACACACACACACACACACACACACACACACACACACACACACACACACACACACCGAAACTGAGGTTTACATTTTAAACCTCTACCCATAATCAAGATATTAAATTTTCCAGGAAAATATCACTCCAACTGTTCAACACACTATAATCCTCTTTGCGTGCACGCACACACACATACGCACACACGCACACACACACACAGTATGTGTGTATGGTATTATGTACTAAGTGTTCTAAATATTGTACATATTATATATTAATGAAATCTACCCAAACAGACAGGCTGTCAATCAAGCTGCTTATTAGAATATTAGGCCACACCCACTATGACATTTTGCACTGCAGTGTCACCCCAGTACCCCTTCTGACCCCCCATAACCCCTGAGCCCTTGTGACTTCCTCATGCCTTCTCACCCCACTCATCCTTGTGTATGTTCTCTTCGCAGCAGCTCCAGATCCCAGCGTGGAATGTGGGGAAGATGAAGCGGTCATCCCCGGTTTCCCAGGTAAACTGGGTGGAGCCGTTGGTGAACAGGTCAGACGGTGTGCAGGTGCGCCGGCGCAGAGGAGAACACAGTGGCTTCGGGACCTTCTGGACCCCCGAGCACCAATTAGCCGTAAGCAGAGATATGAATGACAGCAAGAGAGAAAACAGTGTCTGGAGGAAAGACAGATGAGGAGAGCGCAGACGAGACCAACACGCCATCTACTGAAACACACACGCACACACACACGCACGCACACACACACACACACACACACACACACACACAAACACACACACACACACACACACACACCATGTGCTGCTGTTACAGTACAATACTGACTGATGATGTGGTTTATTGCAGCAGAGTTAATGTTACCCCCCTGAAGCTGATTGTTTTCCTGTAACAGCACATCACCAAGTGTTTTATTCCTCTTTTACTACAGCAACTTACTAATAATTACCCATTGTTTATTTTCTAAAGAGCATCTCATATTTTTCCATTTAAGGTTCCATTAAATTTTGTGAAACATCAGAGTGGTCTCTTACGTGATAGCAGCTATAAACACTCGTTCCCTCACCAGCCTCTCTTTATTCTCACTCATGAAGTTAATAAATGAAAAATGAACAAATAAACAAACAAACAAACAAATAAATAAATAAATGCAGCTTGCCATATTACTGAGAAATGACAAAGAAGCATAAACTCCTACTCAGAATATGTCAGAAAACCTAAAGTTCCAGCTTTCCTCTGAGTGTTACACAGTGCTGACACTGGGAACATCTTCCATACATGCTACAGAAACACATTTCTGCTTACAGAAAACTTCACCATATCAGTGATTACACACTTTTCTTAAAACATGTTTTTAATCTGTTAGTGTGGTGCATGTGTTGCACACATCTCTGTGTATGAGCTATTACTATAGAAATGGTTAGAACAAACACATTAGTATAAACCTGTGATTTGCAGCTGCATCACTCAGTAATTTACAGTAACAGCAGTACACATCTATTATTACTTAGTTAACATAGTAAAATGTAGAATCATAAACAAGACTACAAACCCTTGCAGCACCAGAAAGAAAAAATAAAAACAAGATAAAGATGCAGCATACTGGAAAAGAAAGTTAAGACAAGAAAAAGATTGGAAAAATTGGAAACAATTACAGTGATAACAGACATCACGTTATATAAAATAAGCACAAAAAGGGGTGAAGTTAAATTACTTATCATTAGCATTGTACAATTTGCTCACCTTCTCTGTTTATCTGAAAAATATGTTAAGTTCTCTCAGAATAAAGCTCTTCTCCTGCATAATCTGGATAACACACACACACACACACACACACACACACACACACCACATTTATACATCAGAACAGATTAAATCACTGTGCTGCAATCTGCTTTAGATCATTCATTCTCTCTCTCTCTCTCTCTCTCTCTCTCTCTCTCTCTTTCTCTCTCTCTCTCTCTCTCTCTGTCTTTCTCTTTTATATTGAACATATTGTTATGCTGATGTCATTGGCTCCTAAAGTTATATAAATATGCTGTAAATATAAATTGCATGGGTGAAACCAGTAGGACAGGCACATAGGGTGTTGGTGTAGAGTACAATGCTTCGGACACCAGGTTCAGACACCCTTTTACTGTATGCTTGAACACAAAAGGATGTAACCAGAGGGTCCAGTGATTGAGCCTATGAGGAGTTCTTTGGTTGTTTAAAGACCCAAGTGTGGGAGCATGGTTGATGAAAACCTCAAACGCTACTCCCTCCAATTAATGGTGCAACTGCTTGACTGCCCAAACTACTGCGAGGCACTCCTTTTCAGAATAGTTCCTCACAGCTCCGGTTAACAGATGGGATGCATAGACAATTGGTACTTCTCATTCTCCTAGGATCTAAGACAAGACAGCACCCATCCCCACCTCACTAGTGTCGATCTGGAGATGGAATAGCTTTGACAGGGCTGGATGTCCCAGAACAGGAGGCTACACCATAGATTTCCTCAAGCTATGGAAACTCTCCTGGCACTCGTCCATTCAGACCCATGATAACATTTTCTTCAGTAAGCTACACTATGTGGACAAAAGTATTGGGACACACCTCTTAATTATTGAATTCAGGGGTTTCAATCAGACCCCTTGCCACAGGTGTATAAAATCAAGCACCCAGCCATGCAGTCTCCATTTCCAAACATTTGTGAAACAAAATGAGTCGTTCTGAAGAACTCCGTGACTTCAAGCGTGGTACTGTGATAGGATGCCACCTTTGCAATGAGATGGTTCATGAAATTTCATCCCTACTGGTTATTTCATGGCCAACTGTAAGTGGAATTTTTGGCAAGTGGAAGCATTTAGAAACAACAGCAACTCAGCCATTAAGTGGAAGACCATAGAACATAAAGTCTTAGAGTGGGGTCAACGACTAGTAAGGTCCATGGTGCGCACAGGTCACCAATGTTCTGCTGATTCCATAGCTGAAGAGTTCCAAACTTCCACTGGCATTAATGCAAACACAAAAACTGTGCAGCTGGAGGTTTCCACGGCCGAGCTGATGCATGCAAGCCTCACATCACCAAGTCCAGTGCCAAGTATCAGATGGAGTGGTGTAAAGCACCACCACTGGACTGTGAAGCAGTGGAAATGTGTTCTATGGAGTGAAGAATCTTTGTTTCTTCGAATCAAAGAATCTTCTTTGTTTGGCAGTCTGGTGGGCGAATCTGGGTTTGGCGAATGCTGGGAAACTTTAGGTACTCAGCCTTCGTCTTCTCAGGATTGGCAGAAATACCCTTTCCTGAGACTACATGAATGAGGAACTTTATGGAGTCCTTACAGAAGACACATTTCTTGATATTAAGAGTTAGGTTGGCTCTTTTCAGTCTCAAGAAGACTTGACGGAGGTCCTGCAGGTGTTGGGTTGGAGTAGGAGAGTACACAAAGACGTCATCAGTGTATACGAAACAACACTGTCTCTGCATAACCCATTGGAAGGTGACTGCAGCATTTTTAAGCCTAAAGGGTAAGATCCCTGAGGGGTATAGTGGAGAAGGATACAGTCCCTGAGAGGTGGTAAATACTGTCAATTTATTGTGCTGGTGAACCTGGTTGACCCATCCGACTTTAGTGCTAACACCACTGGGGATGCCCCGGCCGAGGTTGATGGCTTAATGACCCTATCCTGTAGCATTGTCTGGATGTGTTGCGTTATCAGGGCTTTTTCTGTGGGGAAACCCTCTATGGGTGACTGTGCACAGGCCTGCTATCAGTCAGGGTTATGGAATGATGCGTGAGGGATGTATAGCCAAGGAACTTGGACTTTAATGATGGAAATTGGTCAAGAAGCTGCATCACCTTTGGTACCTCTGCCAGGTGAACACCAAGGATTTTGGTGCTCTTGACAATCTACATCAAGGATCCGTCAGTGTTCAGTGGAGAGTGGTCATGTTGTGCTCTTCTGAAGTCAACAATCATCTTTTTGTTTTATCCATGTTCAGACAAATTGTTGACTTTGCACAAGTCCATTTGCTGCTGCACCTCCTCTCTGTATGCTGACTCATTGTTCTTGCTGATGAGACCCACCACAGTCATTTCATTGGCTAACTTGATGATGTAGGTTGAGCTGTGCATTGCTGCACAGTCCTGAGTCAGCAGAGTGAACAGTAGTGGACTGAGCACACAGCCCTGGGGGGCCCCAGTGCTCAGTGTGTTGCTGCTGGAGATGCTATTCCCAATCCAGACTGACTGAGGTCTCTCAGGCAGGAAGTCCAGGATCCAGTTGTAGAGAGAGGTGTTAAGGCCCAGTAGGCTCAGCTTCCCAATCAGGTGCTGAGGAATGATTGTGTTGAATGCTGAACTGAAGTCTATGAACAGCATTCATAAATACGTGTGCTTATTGCCCAGGTGGGTGAGAGCCAGATGTAGGGTGATGGCAATGGTGTCATCTGTAGAGGTTTGAGGTGATAGGCAAACTTCAGGGGGTCCAGTGAGGCAGTCAGCAGGGTCTTGATGTGCCTCATGACAAGCCTCTTGAAGCACTTGCTTACTGTGAATGCAATGGGATGATAGTCATTGAGGCAGAACACTGAGGACTTCTTCGAGGGCTTGTTTTGGCTTTGAAGCACTTTGGAACAACAGCAATGTGCAGGGAGATGCTGAAGATGTCAGTGAGAACATCTGCCAGCTGGTCTGCACATTCTATGACCACTCTCCCAGGGATGTTATCTGGTTCAGCAGCCTTCCGTGGGTTAACTCTGTTAAGAGTGTTCCTCACATCAGTTTTGGTCAGATGCAACACATGGTCATTGTGGGAAGGGGTGGTCTTCCTCAATGTTACATCGTTCTGTGGGACAAACTGTGTGTAGAAGATGTTTAGTGCATCTGGTAGGCATCACTGTCACAGGCAGATGTTGTCGTCCTGTAGTTGGTGATGGCCTGGATGCCCCGGTACATGCACCGCATGTTGCCACTGTCTTGGAAGTGGCTGTGGATTCTCTGGCCATGTGCACACTTTGCTGCTCTGATGGCTGCTGAAGTTAGATGTAGTCCAGTTTATTGTCCATGGAGCAGACATTGGAGAGCAGAATGGACCGAAAAGCCAGCCAGCTATGATTAGCTCTTAGCCTTCCTTGCACACCACTTTTGGCAAACCCTCCCTCAGCCACTGGTATCAGGCAATGGTGAAGGACTGGAGGCCTGGGTCCGTAGCAGCCCGAGGATGCGTAGCATCTCCAACAGATCATCTTGCTGGTCAGTTTTTGGCTGGTCCTTAATTTTCAGTAATGTTTGGCATAGATAGACATGATACTGCCACATGATACTGCCACACTGCCATCTTGGATCGCTCAACCATTGTTTCTCCATGTGGAGTGATGTTTAAGAAAGTAGGTGTAGCCAGTGTCCAAAAGGGCTGACTCCTTGTTATCTATAGCAACATCGATGATCATGACAGCCAGACATTCCTCTTCTTAGGAAAAGATCTCCCCTCCTTGGAACATTGAACCTGAGCCCAGTTCTCGTTCTGGGTCACCCGATCCTTCTCGATGAGGGTTCCTACTTGTACAATGTCAGCCATGGATTGCATGGCTACTCTTATGATCACCATTACCTGGGGTTTAGCATGATCTAGGATCTTCTGGACCATATCCTCCTTTGCGATGTCAGGCTTCCATCTCAGGCACAGAGCTCTGTAGCGAAGTCATAAACAAAGACCCTGTAACCCAGTTAAAATTATATTTTTATAATGTTTTGTTTTATAAGTTTAAGAAGTTTATTTCATTCTGTGAAGTGGAATATTGAGATATTAATTTCAGTATAGGTCATATTCATTATATATTAAAAGTCTTGTTCAACTGACCTGTATGCAAGTTTATGTGATTTTTGCATGGTTGTACTGGTGTACTTTTGCGACCAGGAGGGTAACTTTTACCTATAGTTATTTGAGTTCATCTGGCAACGGTTGAATCTGTGATTCTGAAGACTGTGGATGAATGTAGGAAAGTGACTTTGCCTTCCAGATGTCAGGTACTGTTCTGTGTATTTTTCCCCTTGCTTGCGAGGAGTGAAGCGGCTATTGTAGCTACAGGCCACAACGCACACTAGCAATGATTCAGGCCTGCAACATTTTTAGTGGTCATGCCGGCTTGAGTTTGACTGAGTGTGGGCCCACAGAGTCAGAAATCTAAAGACCTTATCTCAAATACACAAAGCATACTTCTAAACAGCTTCATATTTCACACAAAGTTTATTTTCTTTGTTGATGTGTAGTTAATTAATGTGAATTGACTAATTGAAGTGAAGTGAATAGGTAGTCATAACGGTGAGTAGTCTGCCAACTCGAAAATGGAGAAGTGAAGTAATTTCTGTGCGGCCTTGTAACACTCTGAAAAGTCCATTTAATCCCAGCTTGATAAATCCACAAGTTAGTGCAGAAATCCTTTGCACATAGTATTGAGTCAGTTAGTTAAGGAAGACCTTGCCCTGCTCATGACTGTATGTACAAGTTACAATTACACACTTCAGAAGGAGAGAGAAATCTGGTCACTTCAAACTCACAATCAGACGTTTACTATTATAAACACTCACGCGGCTTCAGAGTGCTATAACCAGTGTTTACTCTTAAGTGTTCAGGATAAACCAATTCACTTTTCGCTTAACTTAAGTACACAATAACCAAAAGATACAGAGATACAGGCCACGAGTGAGAGACCTTAAAGAAATAAACTGGGAAAATTCCCGTCACTCACTCAATGGACTCTATCCCGGACAAGCCCCCAACTGTTAGAACTTTGATTCAGGTTCAATCTCTTTTAGACTCTGCAACTGTCTCTCTCTCTCTTCCTCTGTGTGACAAGCGCTTGGAGATTGAGCCAACTGACACAAGGTCGTGTTATACTCAGTCTGATTTAATGAAGAAAGTCTAGGAGTACTTATACACAGAAGCACAGATGGCATAGTATCCTCAAGGGAACAGATAATTAGAAAAACACCTTGTTTGGACAAAACATATGACATAATGAGAATGAGAAACATATGCATGAGAAGTATGTCGCAAGACAAATCAAGGACAGTATATCATGTTCTTTACGATAGCTTAACCTAAACAAGCTTGGTCATGTCATAAAGGCCTAAATTATCACAGGATAGAGAAAGGACAGCTGGACACCTTTAAATCTTGAGCAAGGAAAGCCATAATGACAATCCCAGGCAGCAGTGTTAAAGGGTCGAAGGACAGAGAAAGGACAGAAAAGAGCAGTGGTCAAATGAAAGGAGCAAGGACAAGATTTTCAGTCTAACAGATAGTTTTATGAAAGTTTTACTGATTAAAATCAAACCAACTAGGAAGAGGACTCCTTCTCACATTTGGGAGCATTTTGAAGAGTACTGTCCTGTACTGGGCATCACAAAAAAGTTTATCCCAGTCTTTATCAATTAGTGCTGCAGTTTCAATGCATTCCAGCATCCCAGTATCCTCTGCTCAATGTTTTGTTAATAAGAAGATGAACAGACTGAGCCCCAAGACTGTTGAACAAATTCTTTTATTAAATAAAAACCTTTAAACTCCCCATGTGCTACTGTCTCACAAGTATGTATATTCATCTGTCACATAAGCGAAATATATACTGTTTTACATATGTTAACATGCACAGTTAATTCTTAACTTTACACACATTGTATAGAAATCCATCATATATATTACATGAATGGCAAAGACATATGTATTGGTATTTGCCATTAGGGGCTGCTAGTGTGCACTGTGTTAAACAAAGCTTCGAGTAATGAACCTTTGTTTGACTCATTTGGATTTGAAGCTTCGTTGGTTCAGAAAGCTTCGTTGCCCCATCACTAGCAGACAAGAGACTAGGAATGCTAGAGTCTCTCTTGTTCTAACTCTTAACACACATACAGACTAAAATATGCCTTAAATATGTCTTCTCTCTCCCTCTTTTTCCTTTTCTTTTCTCTTCTTCTTCTTTAGGCATTTACCACCAACAACTGGGCTGAAGTGTGAAACAGGCAATTTTGAAGGAACTCTTCTTTTCTCCCTCTGTCCATGGGCTATTTATGTGATTCTTAATGGGGGAATGTACCAGAAGAAGGAACATTACAGATAAGAGCTACAGCACCCCCAGGCTTTCAGGCGGAGTATATAACAGCCTATTCTAGGGTGTACCTCTCTTTATGACAACAGATGTGTCTTGTAATTTATGTGCGGTGTCACACAGGGAAGCTGGAATCAATCCTAGCAGACTTTGGGCGAGAGCTGGGGTACACCCTGGACAGGTCACCAATCTATCACAGGGTTAACACGGAGACAAACAATCCATTTGGCCCATGGATTGAACCCAGAACTTTCTTGCTGTGAAGAATGTGCTAACTACTACACCACCACTCTGCCCAAAATGTACATTATCATTTTATTAGTTGATTACATTTATTAATGAAATAATTATTAATAATTAATTTAAATTCTTATATTATCATTGATATTTTATTTTATTATTTATATAATTCAAATGATCCTTTTTGTGATTTTTTTTGTGTGAAAATGTGTTTGATTAACAGCATTTCAATAAAGACCACACAATATAAACTTTACCTGGTTGATCACTAGGAGGAGCTCTGATTGTTTAAAATAAAATACTTGTGTTTGTCTCACACAAAAGAGAATAATTAACCTGCAAACCAAATGTACTGTCCCCAGTTCAGTCTGTGTTTTAGAAGTCAGTAATTTACACAGTATAAGGAAATTAGTAATTATAAGTAATTTACTCATTATAAGGAAATTGTATAACATGTTATTCCCTGAGTAAAATCTCACATTTTTAAAATATTTTAATTTGTACCTAAAGGAAATGGGGTGGCATGTGATGGACCAAGAAAGTTATGGGTTTGCACTTGGCAGCTGACTAGATGTTTTTCTGTGTGGAGTTTGTATGTTTTTCTCCCGCTGCCTGATAGGTGATGCCTGATAGGTTTCCTCCATGTGCTCTGGTTTCCTCCCAAAGACCTGCAGATTAGATCAACTGGCTACTCAAAATTTCACATAGGTGTGAATGTGAGTGTGAATGGTAGTTCTTCTGTGTTAGCCCTACGATAGATTGGTGACCTGAACAGGGTGTGACCTCACCTCTCACCTGAAGTCAGCTGAGATTGGCTCCGGCTTCCCCATGACCCTGATGGACAAGAGGTACAGATAATGGATAGATGGATAGATGATTGCTAACTATAGAAGTTTTTTGTCCTCTTTATTCAAATGACAATACAGCTTGCAATTGACAATTTAATATAAATTGTTGCAATGCAATCCTCACTTCAGTTTGAATGATTTTGATTGAGAATTTGAATGAAAATGTAATGAATTGCATTCCATATTGCTATGTTTTTTTTGGCCTCTTTATTCTGATGGCAATTCATAAGCAGTGAAACAGCACCCAAGTCTACTTCACTGCATGTCACCCCACTCTATTGGTGTCAAAAGTCAACTGAGAATGCAATCTGTCATCTCATCAAGGCAGGTCTTCAGTTACGATTTGCCCAACCTTGTTTCTGCTTTCTGGATTTAGAGTTTGCCTACCTGCACATGTGTCCAACTAAACCCCACTCACATGACAGGTACACTGTACTTGCACAGCTGATAATAAAGCTTTCAATGATTGAATGAATCCTTGTGAATTTTATGCCTTTCACATTAGTCCAGGTTTTTTAACCACTGGATAAACAATTCAGCAAGAATGCTTGATTTATTATATTAAACCTGAATTAGAGAAATGAAATTAAAGCCCTGTAATTACTGTACAGCCAGCATAATTCACAAACCCCCAATCTGCATATGTCAGACTACATTTCCAAATGAATGAATAAGACCAAAGAATTTAATTTAATTAATTTAAACCAAAGAATACAAATGGTATCCGGCATAATAGGATGTAATAAATCAAGAACAGTATGTAATATTGTTTACGATAGCTTAAACTAAACAAGTCACGGTCATGTCAAGTGGACCTAAATTATCTAGGAGAAACAGAAAAGAGTAAAGAGGCAAGAGGCCTCTAAATGTGAACATAGGAATGAAAAATCACAATCCATAGTAACAATGTTAAAGGGGTTAAAGAGACCAGATTTTAGTCTTACATTTCCTGTTAGAAAGCTTTCATTATAAATACAGGAATCCTGGTCTACCTGTTGTAAAATTATGTTTTGTCAAAGTTAATTTTAAGAAAGTTGTGTAGAAAATAATGAAGGATTTGGCTCAATTTGACTAAAGGCCTATCTGTATATTTGGATTTTATTGTGTGATGCTAACAGATACTATCTTAATAACAGATAAAAGTCATCTTTAATCATTCCCAAGAATGTTTTATTTTTTATTATAAGCACAAAAAGCTTACAATGTTTAAATGAAGCTGGAAATGAGTTACATGAGAAAATGGTAGATTATTTCAGTAAAAGTATATTATGTACAATTCTATTTATTATTCTGCATGGTAAGTTAAAACGTTAATTGTACTGAACATTTTTGAGAAATCACAGACACTTATTAAGCTGGAAAGGAAGCATGATCAGGTTTAAATAGGTCTGAAGCATTTATATGTAGATAAACATTCACTCAGTAATAGCCTGCTTCCTCTTCCTCTGCAAAACCAATTTTAACAGCTTCTTCAATGCTCTTTATCTCTTCTGGAGCAGCAGCAGGGAGAATGGCGAGCAACTCTTTATCAATCTTCTCCAGTCTTGCAAGACTCTTCCTTTCAAACTCTTTCTTGTTCTTGAGGACGAGCTGTAAGATGGCATTCTGAGCCTCATCGCAGGAGTTCTGTAACTGCTGACGCTCAGAAAGAAACTCTGGCTTGTCCTTGTCCATGGCCATCAGTTTTCCCAGAGAGCTGACACGATCCATGAGGTGATTGGTCGACACCTCTGTGTAGGTTGCTGAGATCATGTTGACAAGGTCAGTGATGTTAGTGGCTTGAAAGGCTTGATTGTAGAGCAGATCTTTGGAGCAGAGCTTTGCATTGTAGGAAAGTGCTTGTGTCTTCTCAGATGTAGTTACAAAATCTCTGAGCGTTCTGGTCAGGCTGGTTTTCACAATGTTGGACACCATCTGAAAGAAGCGCACCATCTTCTCCCACTGCTCCTTCACTCTTCCCATGGCATCCATACCTTTAACCAGCATTCGTATAGTGGTTTTAAAGTCTATCTCTTTGATCTTACAGTTCCTCATGGTGATCAAGATTTCAGTCAGCTTCTTTTGGTTCTTCTCCATGTTCTCTACGCTCTTCTCATAGGTCTCTCTGGTCTTGTCCAGTTGAGTGCGGCTCTGCTCGATGCGGAACCTGGCAATCTCAGATGACCTTTGTGAAGCATGCACATTCTCAGAATTACTTTCCTCTTTATACATCATTGGTGGTTTGGGAGCCAGGGCAGGAGACTTTGTGATGTCTTTACTTTTGCTGTCGAATTTGCGAGCTGATTCAGTTAGTTTTCTGATGTTTTTAATCAGCTGCTTTGTTTTGGCATCTTCAAATTTCCCCTCTGGTGCATACTTTTCTAACTCTTTGCACACTGCAATGCCCTCATCACATATGTTCTGGGCGTTATCTTTTGCTTTGCAGTTTGGGCTTCCTTTTAAACTCTTCTTGATTCTTTTGAACTGATTTGCCTGGAAATCTGTTTTTGTAGCTTTCTTCTTTTGATCATACAAATCTTTCCAGTTAATTGTGTTGTCCTGTACAATCTCCTGAACATTCTCTGTGCATGTCAGGATTTCTGCAGACTTGCTATAAATATTAATTACATCAACACCATCAACAGCAGATTCGTGACCTGTAATGCTCTGTATTGTATTAGAAATTGTTGTGGAAGCTTGACAGAATAATTTCACTGGCTGGGTAATCACGGCTGTTACTCCATTAAAAAGAGTTGTGACACCCTCAGTCAAGCCTGCAACAAGATCCATACCTATCATTTCCCATCCAATGGGTAGTGAATCCATTGTGTTGGAGTAAATTTCATGTGCTTGCTTAAGTTGCTCTTCAATGGCTTTCATTGCTTTCTCTGAGCGTTTAGCAGCTTCTTCTGATGACTGTTTCCTCAGCTTGGCCTCATCCAGTTTTTTCTTTATCGCATCCAGCTCCTCCCCATAAAAGCACTGAGCATGCATGCTTCCAGAAGTTCTTGGATAATATTGATGACATCAGTGAACCGCTTTTCTGTTGCGTTGGCCAACTCAAGACAGTCATCTGCAATGATACGAATGTTCTCCAGCTGGTCAGGGAGGTGGGCTTCAACAACCTCATCACTGCCTTGGAACAGGATCTTCACCGCTGTCTTCATGTAATCTGAAACCGCCATGGTGTGGAGTCTAATCTGATCCATGTTCTTATGGGCCTCATTGAAAGCCCACCAGCCAGAATTACACACCTGCATGAGGCAGGCACGAAATGAATCTGGGTATCTGATGTACTTGTAGCCATCTTTTGGTGGGTTCTTGTTGATGGAGAAATCTGTTTTGGAGGAGATGAAGACCAGCTCTCCCAGGATGGCTATGGAGAGCGGAGCAGGAGTCAGATACTCCTCCCAGTTGGCATACGGCTGCATCACAAGCTTGGTTTGGTTTCTCATCTCCTCAGCTGTGGTGAGGCTTTGATTTTTCTTTGCAATTTGGGAATCCATCGTGGCTTGTTCCTACTAAAAACAAGATGAGGTTAATGATAAGTATAATATGTGAAAATAGATACAAAGTAGATTTCTAATAATTAAATTTCATACAAACAACTTGAATATGCAAAAACAATTGAATTATGAGAAACAGTTAAAATAATAAATTTTATTGCAATAGCTTAAGACCATGGCTTCAGTTAAAACACTTCAGTTGAATACTTGAGTACTCAGGACCATTTTGGGGCTTGTTTGGGGAGGGGTTATTAATCATAGGTATTCTTTATCCCAAACCATGGATCCTTTGTGCACAGGGTTGCAAAACGCATGTGGTTTTAATATATATTATTTTCCACTGGTAACAGCAATCTGGTAGTGAAGAACAGCACTCGCATGGCATGTCTTTATGCAGAAATGGCATGTCTCTCATTTAGATAAATATTCCATCCCTTTTTCAGTACTTATACAGTATGCACATGCAGCAATTGGCAACAATTCCAGTTTTTTGGGGTAAGTATCTATGAGCTTTGCACCACTAGATTTGGGAAGATTGTTCTGCTCTTTATAGCAGATTCTCCAGCTGAATCACAAGCGCTTTGATTTATCCTTGAAATTTGTGAATCAATGTTTCTGTTAAAACAAAACTGATATGAATAATACCCAAAATATCTACACAATGATTTCCTAAAGTTCGGATTTTATTTAAACAACTTGAAAATGTTAAATCAGGAAGAAATCATTATTGTATAATCTATATTATATTTGCTTAAAAATACTGCATATATTATATAAGCACTATATATATTAAATGTATATATGATATTGTTAATCATTCGAAAGTAGTAACTGTTGCTAAATGCACTTATTTCTCAAAAATGTGGAGACAAATTACCAGAGACTCCACAAGTCAAAAGCAGCAAAATGAGCCATGGATGTGTGTTTATCTTCCTGCCATTTAACCATTACCCAAAAGAGAAAGTACTGTAGTATTGATTTTATAATACACTGATTATAGTAATACACTGATGTTTGTTGTGTTTAAATAGTTTATTATTTGTTCAGAGAAATGTTCTAAGTACTGTGTTCTGAATATGGCCTCAAAATCAGTATCATGGTGGACGGAATACACATACTTCATTTTGCTGTGTTCAACTCGTAATGCTGAATGTTTTATTCCATAAGAGCCCAACCCTCTTTATCACCTTGTATAATCGTATCCTGTTCATATACCACCATAAAGGGCAGTGATGAAGAGAGGGGGCCATTACAAATCCCATAGAGATCTTATTCAAATAACAAGAATTATAAGATGGAAATGTCAGCGTAGAGTGTGTATTTCTAAATTAAATTATAAATGACAGCTCTGTTTCCCATTTTCACTCCTTTTTATTTATTCACTGATGTTCAGTAAGCACTTTATTCTGGTCATAGTGGCAGTGGATCCAGAACCTCATTCATTTTTAGTTAAAACTTAAATACAGGCATGACTACTTATGAAATATTAAAGCTGACAGCTGTGCATACTGAGCCTTGTTCAGAGTTTGAGCTATGGACATCAATATTCAGACGCCAGACAAAATTACAGACTTAAGCTCTATGCAGGAGTTACACTCATTGAGCAGAGTTTGTCTAAATCATATACACCTTCCAGTTAATTCATAACTCAAATCTTGAAATTAAATGCAATTTTCTTAGTCTGATAGATTGATTTAACAACAATATATCACACTGAAACTTTTGGCTTTTTTGATACATTTAAAAATTTTTGATGCACACACAAAACACAAAAACAGTGTTTATTCTTCTGGGCCAATGTTATATACATTAAAATGTCACTAATAATTCATTAACAGCATCATTTCTTCATAGTCTATTAAATGATCACCTCAGAGGAGACTGTTTAAAGGCATGAACAATGGGTAGGGAATTTTAATTGTCAAAATGGTGATTTCTGAAAATTTGCTTCTGTTTTCAGGAGAACTCCGGTATGAATGTGTGTTCTGGATGATTTAAACTCTTTTCTCAGCAGAGAGAGCACGGCTTTAACCCAGAATATGTTTCGAAAATAGCCGATTGATTTTTTCTCTCAGTATGATTTTTGTGGATTCAGAAAAGTAGAAAGTGATCACTATTATTTTGTCTGTAGAGACAGATTTCTGTGTCATCACAGAGATGTGCACATCTAGAGTACAGAAAGCAGCACTGTCCATGGCATAAAGGAGTTGTTCGTGTGCAATAAATCATGTGCACTAAACTGCAGAAAAGATGGTTGGAAAATGTGTAATATTCAGAGGGATCACATGTCTTAAGAAAAAAACAATGCAGAAAATTATGGATTTATGTAAACACAGATTTCCCTTTGTGTAAACACCTGGCTTCTCTATGAGACAGTTGTATATATCAGGACATATGATTGCCGACCTCTTGGACATCTAAAATCCATTTCTGGTCAGGAACTGAAATAAATTATGATCATTTTGATTTAGTAATTCAAAAAAAGATTCTGCCTCTGATAATTCATAGAGATGGATCAAATGTACTAACAAAATAAAGTCTTAATATAATTGTATAATATGGAATATTGTCCCGTGGGCGGGGTTGGTCGGAACACATGCGCAGGACAGGAGACGGCATAGTGAAACTCATCTTGAGTTTATTATCTATTCATATACACCAGTTTAGTCAGAGGTACAAAAACGGCAAGCAAAAAGCAATCCAGGGACAGAGACAGGGCAAACAGTATATCGAAGATACTCAAAAACACGAGCAGAGTCCGGTACACGGAAAATACACGCACGAGCGATCCTAGGCTTGGCAATGGAACACACGAGGTTCGCGCTAATGCTTCCCAAAACGAAGCGCGTACGGAAGTCCTTTAAACACGGCGTAATCAGTCCCTGCAATGAGATACACCTGTCTCCCCTTAACCGTCCTAATGACAGGGGGCAGGTGCTTGTGGGGACTGTAGTCCTCCGTCGCTCGCGCTGAGATACGGAAGTGCGCGCCTCCGCGCTACGCGCGACGGAGATGATGAAAGCCCGGCTGCTTCCACAACGCACGCCGCACTTGCAACAAGGGGCAGATTCATAACAAATATATATAATAACAAAGTAATGTAATTTACCATTCACTGTTATCCACCCAATAACTACTGCTTATTTTAACAGCAAAGCTTTTGGTATTTATTGCAGAATCTGCCACAGCTCTTCTGGAGACTCTTCTGAAAACCCAGGGTTCATTATAAAACATTTTACAAATGCAAATTATTTTTTTGGAAAGGTAATGTTTGTAAATCTAAAATGTTTTTGTACTGACTCAAGAATGCAGAATTCTTGAAATAATATGATAAAATTGTACTAAACAATTGAGGTGCCTAAATCTTTTGCACGGTACTATATATACATCCAACCTGAACCTTGTTAATTTAAACAAGACTACTATTTGCTAAGTAAACTGCATTCCCTTGCTGAGTGCCTGTACTGTGCAATGACAGTTAAGTTGCATCTACACATCTGTATAATTTAATCTAATTTAATTTAATTTTATCTCTACATCTCTGATAATTGTGTTGATTTCTTACAGCTAACAAATGATCTTTAACAAGTGGTGAAGCCGCACAGTGGTCTGCATTTAGACAATTTATTTAAATTAACACAGAGAGTAATTACTTTTTATTATTACTCTGGATTATCCTTTTGTGTCAGAGGCACGTGACATCCTATATCACAGATTGGTGCAGAGGGTACAGGGTTCGGAGAGGGTTTTATCGGGGTCTTACATGATACAATGTGTGTTTTTTATTTGTTTGTTTTTAAGCAACCTTTTTGCATGCTGTTTCAGATAAACATGGGCCAGAGCAACTCATCTGAGTAAGTTCAAAATCAGCATTCGTACAGTATGTACTGAATACAACAGCAGTTTCTTTATTACAGTTAAATATATTGAAGTCTGTTAGTTTTTTTTTGTCACCTGTGTTTGTTTTGTTTATAGAATTTGGTGAGGACCACACAATGTTTAGGCCTTGATAAATAGAATTGAAGAAGGGTGTTTTTCATTTTAGATATATAGATGGATGGATGGATGGATAGATTTAAAATAATACTAATGTGGGATATGCTAGACTAAAAAAGAAGTCTGATGTGGCATTTCTTTTTTTGTTGGCTTTTTATGCTTTCCATAAAAACATTAGTCTTGAAATGGTGCAGCCCATATAATCTACATGGTGTACAGGCAACTGACAAACCCCATCATTTAATAAACACAAGAAGTATTTAAATATCCTCTTAATGTGTATGCTAGGCTGGCTTACAATAAAATCACTTCTGCCTGTGAAATATTAGAAACCTGTGCATAAAGGACTTAAATTCATAACATCCATGACTTCATCAAAAACAGTAAATGCTTAATGATAGTTCAAGTATTGTTCAAGTAAATACTTATAATGCTTTTGAAACCAATTCACCTCTCACAACAATCAATTCTTTACACTGATGATATTTTATGGTTATAAAACTTCTGCTAACCTCTGCTAATCTAGTGAGATAGAATACAAACAAAATCATTGTGCAGTAAATACAGTTTCTGGTGTTCTACCTTGACATCCTGGTATCTGTCAATAAAGATGTGGAGGATGTCCTCTGTCAGCTCTGTCAGCACAAATGGAGCACAGGTAAGAAAACTCAAAAATCACAGTGAAATTTATATCCTGTGAAATCCCCTCCCCTTTGACACATCTGGTCCCACACACTGATAGAGCAGTTTAAAAGGAGTTCATCTTGGAAAAAAACCCCTCTTTACTGAGCTCAGAGGACAAACAGCTTACTATACATGGTAAGATTTCATCCTTAATCATTAGTTAGATTTTATCCTTAATCATGAGTGAATACGGAGTTTTTCTGTGACTGGGTGATGCTGCATGTGTATTCAAAGAGCAGATTTATTTAGAGATTTCAGTCAACCAATTGACTTTCCTTATGACAGTGTTCATGTCCCAGGTACATGCCAGGAATACTGTTTTTTCCCCCTCCTCAGTATATTTTGGGTTATAATATACACATAATAAATCTGGTATATTCTAAAGGTATATGTATACTCATTCATTGTATAGTCTTCATGCAATTTACTTACACTGCACTACAAGTTGTCTGCATGTTTGCACTTCTGTTTCATTAGAATTAGCCTTTGTATGGATACATAATTGTGTTTGATTGAGGGGAAAAGTAGCTGTTGTGCACCAGATCACATTTCAAATAAATTCTGGGAATTCAGCTATGTCTTTGACTATGAATTATTAATTATTGATTTAGTGCAGCAATGGAATAGTATTTAAGGGGTGGTAAAGCCCCACAGTTTTCTGCATTTAGGTAATTTCCTTTGCTTAATGCTTTGAGTAATGAGATCCTACACCATAAATTGATGCAGAGGATACATGGCTTAAGGAGAATTTTATAATGGCCTTAAATGATGCACGATGATCTCTTTTTCAAAAACAATGTTGCTTCTTGTTTCAGATGAACATGGCCCAGAACTATTCATATGAGTAAGTTCAAAACATCCAAGTTAAAAAGAATTTGTATGTAATGAACAAAACAACAATTTCACTACAGTATTCAAAAATAAAATTAGTCATATTTTGTCTGAGCATGTTTTATTTAAAGATTGAGCTGTTTTATTTCTGTGATTATTGTTTGTCTCTGCAGAGTTGTGCTGAAGAACACAGCTGAGGCTATTCTAGTTCCATTAAAAGACGGCATCTCCTCCCTGAATGGAGTCTATGAGGCTCTCATCAAAGCAGATGTAGATTCTTTTACTGGAAAATGCTCCAACTATGACTACATCAGACTGCAGATAGTTCAGGCTCATCAGCACCTGCAGAGCTCAGAACAGACGGCCAGTTCAGGGTTAAAGAGTCTGGATAGGAACTTAGAAAGACTTATACAAGACGAGGGAAAACTGGAATGTGAGATGAGTTATACAAAACAAACCTTAGACAACTTGAGAACAGAGCAGGAATCTAATCAAAAATTACTGAGTAAATTTCAGGGATCTCTGGAGCTGTCCAGAACAAATCTGGATTCAGCAAAAAAAACACTTCAGGATCAGGAAAGCAGGAAACACAATGCTGAAATCGTCACAGGTGTTGGAGCGGGGCTGTTACTTATACCAGTCTTTGGATGGATTGCAGGTAAAAAATACAGCAGATAGATAAAAATCTTCATGTGTGAGATCTGGATCTTTTATTGGTTCCTTCTCTCTACAGGTTCTGCCATGATGATTGGTGGTGGTGTTGAAATGGAACAAGCACAACGTGCTGTCAGAGTGGCTGAAGAGGAGGAGAGAACGTCTGATAATGAAGTGAAAACATGCAAAAGTAAAGTGTCTGACTATGAGTTCAAGATTTCCCAGACCAGGCATGACATCAGTCAGAAAGACAACAAGCTGAAGCAGACGCGTGAAGAAATCCAGAAGGTGAAGAAACAGATCACGTCTGTAGGTGAGTTCCAGGGGAAAGTGAGAGGAGCTGTAAACCTCCTGGGTGTCCTGAGCGGGAGGGCCAGCGTGGCTGAACATCAGACTCACAGATTCATCCTCCAGGAGCCTATGATGAAGGTGATGGAGGATGTGCTGAAGGCCACAGAGCAAATTGCGGGTAATACGCTCCTCTACAACAAAGGAATGTTGAGACTCATTGATCAAATGAAAGAGAACAGCCGACGCCTGGCTGCCATCTGTGCCTCAGAGAACAACGCTTGGAACGGCTACTGACAGACATTCGTATCAATTCATAAAAATATCAATGGCTTTTAATGTACTAGGTGCTCAATCATGGTCTGTTCCTTTCTCAGTCCCATTGCACCAGCATTGCAGTTAAAGCATTTCTTTTAAAAAATCTTATCTTTATCTCAGTAATCACTACTTTATTTTGTCTAGAGACAAAACACCTTTTATTGATTTTTCATCATTTTTATCTCAGGATAAAGATCAGGATTTTATCTCCTCTAAGATCAATGTAATTTTTATAATTACGTTCCCTTTTGTCTTTATGTTCTAAGCTAACAAACGCTCTCCATGATATGACTGCTTTGTTATGATTTTTAAAATTAAGCTGAAGAAGCACTTTCTGCATATCCAATATTCTTTAATATTCACATAACCTATATAAAATTTCCTTTGTTATATATAAATGTTTCTCTCAATACAAACCTGTAAAAGCAATTTTTTTCTCTCACATTCATCTCTTCTTTGTCCTTCCCTATTTTAGAATTAGGTTCCATAGTTAATATTAAATCAGAGTTTATTTTCCCTATTTCAATAAATGCAATATTATTGAACATCTTATTGCCTTGTTGTGGTTATTAATTCAATACTGCAAGAAACCAACTATTCAAGAACTAAGCCTTCAGAAACCAAGTCAATTAGTATTATGTTTCTCAATAAAACCTGAGGTTTTAATCTTTTTCCTCTGTTTAAAGTTTATTCATTTTTATTACTTAGAAAGGGGATATTCTATGACATTGATTATCTAATGTGATCGATCATTATTGAGACTGAATAATAAAATTTACAGTGAAGTACCTATATTGCTCGTATGTACATTATATTTCCAGTGCTTTCTCTATAACATAAACATTTCCCCATTCAGCATTTGGGTGTTTCCAAACTAGTAAACCTGGATGACCAGCAGTGGCAGCTCCTGATTTTTGAAACAGTGTGTGTTTAAAAATGTGTTAGCTTCTGACTATTTCATCTGTTGGCCTTGCCTCCTGCTACATTCTCTTACCTCATAGGTAGGAGCATGAAAAAGCTCTTCTTGAGTCTCCACTTGAAATATGCAGTGAGACATTTTGCTTTTCTATCACAGACAAACTGCCCCACTGACAGGAGAAGCACAGAGAGAGCTGCACACTAGCAGCACAGTACACACATATCCTCACCCAGGTGAGGGACAGTGACTAACCATCTCATCTAATATATAGAACACACATAACAAGCACACATGAGCACACAAGGTATCACTATACCTCAGGCATACAGAAGGAGGCTGATAGCACCGTCTTCCAAGTGTGTTACGCCACCTTAGTTAGTAGTTGTACTGTGACAGGGAAGACATTTACATTTACATCATTTTGGGCGACTTACATACATCTTATTTTATACAAGTGAGCAGTGAAGGTTAATGGCCTTGCTCAAGGGCAAGCTTGGCGGTGCTGGGACCTTCCAATCACTAGTCCAACGTCTTAACCACTGAGCTACCACAGACCCCTAGGAAGAGCTGTCTCACTTCTCTCTTCTCTTTCTAAAATCCTTGAACACACTGTCTACAATCGACTGTCTCTCTAGCTCTCACAGAACAACCTCCATTATCCTGGAGTCTGGTTTCAAAGCATCACATTCCACAGAGATTGCCCTTTTGGCTGTCACTGAGAAGCTGCATGCTGTTTGATCAGTAAAACTGTAATCAGTACTCATCCTCCTTGTCCTCCTTTTGCTCTCATATTGCTAGTCTTTCTCATTCATGTCAATTTCTCCTCTTCAGCATCAGAAGGATTTGTCCTTTTCTTTCCACTCAGGCTACCCAGGTACCTGTTCAGTCCATTGTCATCTCGAGACTAGACTACTAGAATTCACTCCTGGCAGGTCTGCCTCTGCAATTCATGAGCACCATTCAACCTCTGCAACTGTTCCAGAATGCATCTACATGACTCATTTTCAACTTTCCCATGTTCATCCCATTCCTACACTTGGCCATTCCTCCACTGGCTTCCTGCAGCTGCCCGCATCAGATTCAAAACACTGATGCTTGCCTACAAAGCCAAAAATGGACCAACACCCTCCTACCTCAAAGCCCTTATCACACCCTACATTGCACCTCGCTCCCTCCGATCCTCCAGAACTGTTTGAATAGTTACACCATCTCTCAAGGTACAAGGAAGGCATGGATCTAGAATTTTCTCCATTTTGGTACGTAAGTGGTGGAATGAACTTCCCCTAGATGTCGAAACAGCTGAGTCACTGGGTGTCTTAAAAAGACCTACCTCTTTTGGAAGTACTTGGATTAACACTTTTTGTATTTATTCTATTTATATTTAAAAAAAGAATTCTGCTTTTTGTTTCTGAATGCTTTCTTTCTATATTAACTGCCAACAGTGTTTTTATACTTATGGTATTCTTAGCCCAGGTCCTAGTGTGAACCAGTATCGGAATGTATTTACTGCTAGAGATTTCAAAGCATTTATGTAAGTAGTTCTGGATAAGGGAATCTGCCAAATGCCATAAATGTAAATGATGAGTGGGAATTGGACATGACTAAATTAAGGAGAAAATCAGGAAAAAATACAATTAATATATAATAAAATGTATGACATACAATGCCCCATAAAAAAACAGTTCAAAGAAATTATTAAAAGCCCAATATTGCTATGTGTCACATTAACAAATGACAAATACCTCATAACATAATAATTCCTCCTGGTTCAGTCATAGTTTTCCAAAGAGAAACATACTGTACCAGTGCGAGGGGTTCCTGCTCCAATGTTCTCTGTATTTTGCAAGCCAAATGGGAATCACAGATGAACAGAAGATTGCTCAGTTCTTGATTTTGCTCACTGACACAGCAATATGGTGGTCAATAGCACTATGAGAGAGAGGAGGGGAATCCCTTTCTTCTCACCCAGGGTTTGCTGAAATGACTCACAGGGTGTTTGACCATGCCAACAGAGGTAAAGAAATCTGGAAATTTCCTACCTGGCACCATAAAGGCTCACAATCCAATTTATCATTATCCATCACATAATTACCTCAATTCTAAATATGTAGATGAGGAAAGCATTTTTACAACTCGAAGGCAGAACCTGCACTACTTGTACTGTTTTTCTGTTTTAAAGACAAAATAATGGAAAAATTTCCACCCAGTGAACATATTTTTGCACCAGAGGCTATAATAATGAAATGGCCACTGTAAGATTAGCTATTGTTTCACTCGAGACCAGAGAGGTGATGTGACACTCATGATGTGTTGCAATGTGGGCACATGTACATGGCAGTAAATTGTCCTTTATTTTAACCCTTTGTAAGCCAAGACCAAAAATGAGTGGACTGGACAGCATAATAAATAAAGGAAAGTGATGTAATAAAGTGGGGGAAGAGTATGTGGGTGTAAAGGTGCACTAAACAGACTCACAGGGAAGATCTTTGGAAGGTGATATATTGGAGGGAAACACACTATACACAGGAAATGAATACAGTACAGGTGGAAACCAATGTAAGCTTCAGGGTGGACCCAGGCCAAAATAACAAACAAAAAACACTGTTTTGTTTCACAATGATTTTTCCTAAAAAAAGAAAAGAAACAAAAGACAAATCACTACCCTAACTCCTTCCCCAAAAACAATGATCAAACCCTTACACACCCAGCAAAAATGCCAGCCGCACCCCTACAACTGAACAGGTTGTACATACACAAAGAGACATTATTTTCAAAACTAGCATTATCTAGTTATATACTGTACAGTTAACAAGTTCAAATTCAAGTTGCTTTTATTGTCATTTCAACCATATACAGATGATACAGTACATAGTGAAATGAGACAATGTTTCTCCAGGACCATGGTGCTACATATAAGACAACACAGAAGTACAAAAAGTGCATGTGTGCAACAGAAGACAACATAAGACAACATAAAGTGCATGTGTGCAAACATATGGAAACACAGCAGACAACATAAAGTGCAGGTGTGCAAATGTGCAAACACTGCAAACAGTGCAAACATCATAAGACAAGACTAGATTAGACAAGCACTAATCCAAATACAATGTGTAAGAATTGTAGAGGTAGATGAATGTACATTTGTATTTGTGTGTGTGTGTGTGTGTGTGTGTGTGTGTGTGTGTGTGTGTGTGTGTCAGTCCAGTCCCTGAATGTTAAGGAGTTTGATGGCTTGGGGGAATAAACTATTACACAGTCTGGCAGTGAGGGCCCGAATGCTTCGGTACCTCTTGCCAGATGGCAGGAGGGTGAAGAGATTGTGTGTGGTTTGTGTCAGGAGTGTGCTTTGCGGATGCAGCGTGTGTGGTGAATGTCTGTGATGGAGGGAAGAGAGACGCCGATGATCTTCTCAGCAGTTCTCACTATCCGCTGTAGGGTCTTGCCGTCCGATATGGTGCAGCTAAAATACCAGACAGTGATGCAGCTGCTCAGAATGCTCTCAATAGTCCCTCAGTAGAAGGTGGTGAAGACGGGTGGTTGGAGATGGGCTTTCCTCAGACTTCACAGGAATTAGAGATGCTGCAGGGCTTTCTTGGCTATGGATCTGGTGTTGAGGGACCAGGAGAGGTTCTCCGCCAGGTGAACACCAAGGTATTTGGTGCTCTTGATGATCTACACAGAGGATCTGTTGATGTTCAGTGGAGCTCTTCTGAAGTCAACAATCATTTCTTTGGTTTTGTTCATGTTCAGAGACAGGTTGTTGACTTTGCACCAGTCCGTTAGCTGCTGTACCTCCTCTTTGTATGCTGACTCGTTGTTCTTGCTGATGCGACCCACCACGGTAATGTCATCGGCGAACTTGATGATGTGATTCAAGCTGTGCATTGCTTCACAGTCGTGAGTCAGCAGAGTGTACAGTAGTGGACTGAGCACACAGCCCTGGGGGGCCTCAGTGCTCAGTGTGGTGGTGCTGGAGATACTGTTCCCAATCCGGACTGACTGACGTCTCTCAGTCAGTAAGTCCAAGATCCAGTTGCAGAGAGAGGTGTTCAGGCCCAGCAGGCTCAGCTTCCCAATCAGGTGCTGAGGAATGATTGTGTTGAATGCCATGGCGTCGTCTGTGGACCAGTTGGGGCGATAGGCGAATTGTAGGGGGTCCAGTAAGGGAGGCAGCAGGGTCTTGATGTGCGTTATGACGAGCCTCTCAAAGCACTTCATCGCAATGGGACGATAATCATTGAGGCAGGACACTGAAGACTTCTTTGGCATGGGAACGATGGAACGATTTGAAGCACTTCAGGATGACAGCAGTGTTCAGGGTGATGTTGAAGATGTCAGTAAGAACATGTGCCAGTTGGTCTGTGCATTCTCTGAGCACTCTCCCAGGGATGTTGTCTAGTCCAGCAACCTTCTGTGGGTTAACTTTGTAAAGAGTTTTCCTCACATCAGCAGTGATCAGACGCTGCACCTGGTCCCTGTGAGAAGGGGTGGTCTTCCTCGCTGAGAAGTTGTTAGGCACATATGGTAGGGAGGCATCACTGTCACAAGCAGGTCTAGTTGTCCTGTAGTCAGTGATGGCCTGGATGCTGTGCCACATGCACCGTGTGTTGCCACTGTCTTGAAATTGGCTGTGGATTCTCTGGCCATGTGCGTGCTTTGCTGCTCTGATGGCCCGAGACAGTTTGGCCCTTGATGTTCTTAAGGCCGCCTTGTCACCTGCTCTGAAGGCGGGTCACGGGTCCTCAGCAGCTCACGCAACTCTGCAGTCATCCACAGCTTCTGGTTAGAGCGTGTGATGGTCTTGGGGGCAGTGACATCATCTATGCACTTGCTGATGTAGCTGGTCACTGATGACGTGTACTCCAAGTCGGTGTTGTCGCCATTGGTTTCAGCCTCCCTGAACATATGCCAGTCTGTGTGTTCAAAACAATCCTGAAGAGCAGAGATGGCTCCTGCTTCCGAACCGGTTTCGTGCATCTGATGAGCGGTCTGAATGCTGGCGTTTCAGGAGCACTGACTTGAAATTTGCATGTTTGCAAATCTCTCACATCTCATCACATCTCCGGCGACGATAAACAATCCATCAGGGTGTGCAGCTCTCTAATAGCCCTGTACAGTCCGACAGTGAGCACCGTGGTGATTTCCCGAGGTAAATAAAATGGCCTGCATCTAACGGTCACAAACTCCACAAGATATGAACAGCAATTAGAAACAAGCAGAGGGTTCTTGCACCATTCCGTGTTGATGTAAACACACAAGCCACCACTGCGAGTCTTACCGCACAGAGCTGCTTTCTGTTGGCACGAAATGCAGTAAGCCCGGCTAGCTGAATGGCGGCGTACGGAACTCTGTCGCTGAGCCATGTCTCTGTGAAAACAAAGACGCAGCAATCTGTAAATTTGTGCTGGGTAGTCGGCTGAAGTTGAATGTAGTCCAGTTTATTGTCCAGGGAGCAGACATTGGAAAGCAGAATAGACGGAAGACCCGGCCCGCTAGGATTAGCTCTTAGCCTAGCATGTATTTAAGCGTGTATTTAAGTACTGTATATAAGCATGCCTGTTTGCCACGCTTCCGCTTCCTCGCATACCGCTTAAGGCGGAACCTCCCCCAGCCGCTGGCATCAGGCGATGCCGAGGACTGGAGGCCTGGTTTCTGCAGCAACTCGAGAACACGTAGCATCTCCAACAGGTCATCCTGCAGGTCAGTTGTTGAATGTTCCCTAATGTTCAGCAGTGTTTGTTGTGGGTAGACATGAACACTTTGTTTTGGTGTCCATATGCCGTCTGAGTCGCGCCAAGAAACAAAATAGCACTGTTTCGGATCTGGAGTGGCCCCTGTGTGCTACTGCCATGCTGCCATCTTGGATTCCATTCACACAATGGCTGAAGAGTAACAGTGTTACTCTTAAATGGAAAGAAAACTGGAAATAAAAGACAAGTGTAAGCAGTAAGTACATCCTTAAACCCAGACCACTGTTATGCATCTGATAAAGGATATCCGTTATGAAAACAGCGAAAAAGTAAAAAAAAAAAAGAATGAAGCTAGGATGACTGGATTGGAGTTGAAGCTAAATGAAGCAGAAAGATAGCGTCGGAGATGGAATTTAGGACTGCATGGGATTCCTGGAAAGGCTGAGGAAAACATTAAAAAGACAGTCATCAATATCTGCAGAACGGTATCGCCGGAGATTGGATCCGGACATAGTCTAAATTTAGTCTCGTAAATCTGTTTATGTAACCTTCTGCTAATGTATTGTATTGTAATATGTACGCCTGACAACTTTTTATTTTTCATTTATTTTATATATTCATGTATTTGTTTATTCATTTATTTTTGTTTGTTCTCTCTTTCTACCTTTACATTTTCTCCTTGGTCTGTAGAGTGTAATTTTGTTTGCATTGTAATTTGTAAACATTGAAAAATAAAAAAAACTAAAAAAAAAAAAAAAAAAACTATTGGGCGACATTTCGCTAATTAAGCTAAGCTAGCAGGAACTAGGCTACACCCCCAGTAGGACTTTTTGATAGCGCAGCAAAAAATGATAGATGTGGCTATAAAATATGCTACCGTAGGAAATTCTGACAAGGTAGGATAATCTGTATTTTGTAGAAATATAGAAACTAGCCCACATCTTGAGTTTCCTATTTAAGCTCTGTGTGAAAGAGGAAGTCTGCTCTTTCTGTGTGTATTCTTTACAGGAGACTGCAGCCATGTATTAAAAAATGAAAATCTTTGTCTGTTTATGATAGACTTCTCTGTGTCAATCAGTCCAAGTTTTCACACCAGCTTCTACAGCAATACCAAAGACCAGCATCATTAACGAGACCATGCTGGTGGACCAGTACAGCGATGGTATGCAGTGTGTATACTACACTGTCAGAAATATTAGACAGAAAGAAGACATCTAATTCAAAACCTCAGAAAAAGTACACTTTGATCTGATGGATATTCTACAAAAGAAATCAATAAATGCATGTTATAGAAAAATCCTTTTTCAGTATCACAGAAAAACGTATTTGATTGAATTTTTTTTTACATGAAATAACCAAAGAGGAGAATTTTTACAGAGAAAGACTGTAAATACTAGTCTGATCCACCCTCCATACCAGTAGGCGGCGGTAATGCACCAAATTCTTTGCCAACAGCCAATAAACCTGAAAGAAGAAGAGGAACAACAGCATGTTTGGATACTGAGCTTTGTATAAAGTGAGCGCGCGCTTCTTTCTCCACACGGGCTTCGAAGCTGATCCTCTGTGTAACATCACTAAAGGTGAGTTAATGTGAAACTTCCCACCTGAGCTGCTCGGTTTACAGGTAGTGGAGATTCTGGAGTCATGAATC
>JAQMYM010000021.1:406156-424441 GCA_030014255.1 Parauchenoglanis ngamensis
TGTGTGTGTGTGTGTGTGTGTGTGTGTGTGTGTGTGTGTGTGTGTGTGTGTGTGTTTGTGTGTGTGTGTGTGTGTGTTCAAGGCGGTCTTTTACTTGCAAAAAAGGGAAAGGAAATGAAGGGGGGAAAACTGTTAGGACGAAATTATCATGTCGTATCCGTTATAAAAGGTTGTGTGTGAAAGTCAGAAACATTTCGCCTTGTTCGGTATGTATTAAAAAAAAAGAAAAGAAAAAGAAAAGCAATGCGTGTAATTTTAAGCAGATGTATATAGGTGGGTTCACCTAGAGAGAGAGAGAGAGAGAGAGAGCGCGCGCGCGCGCGAGCGCGAGCGCGCGAGCGAGGGGGCGGGGGTGCATGGACCTCACTGCCTATGGGACCTACAGGCACCCCGATAGGGTTCTTGTTTATTTTAGAACAAAAGAAAAGGGGGGATTATATTAGAATAAAAGGCCCGGAGTGTGTGCGGGAGTGCGACGGGCCTCTCCGACACTTTGTCCGCCGCTGCTTCGGAAAAACGGTTATTGAAAAGCGGCGTGGCTTTGAACTCGAGTCCGGGGATTTCACTGCGCTCCGGGCCTCCAGGTATGCGCTTCAACAACGCCGCTTTCACTCACACGAAACATTTACTGACTAAATTATTATCTTAAAAACGAGTTTACGTCAGAATATGTCGCTTATTGCTGACGTATAAACCCTAGCACAACTAATAAACACCACAGCGCTGACTGAACCTAGCCTAGCTGCATCAGCTTTATTTTTCATCATTACTCTCTCTCTCTGTTTCTCTCTTTCTCCTGTTGTTATAACGTTATCCTCCAACACTTCCTAAAAACACGATTTCCGACACGTTTTGGAGTTTTATTTGTTAATGAGATGCTGTCCGTCGAAGCGAACATCAGTGAGGTATAGACATGTATATACCGTCGATTTGGTTGAGTTGTAGCTGCATTGTATTTAGCGTCTGCACAATAAGCACAGTGATGCTAGCTAACCTGCTAATTAGCTAATGCTAACTTCTGAGGGACAGTGTCGGGGTAGGAAAGAGGGATGGAAGCAAAGAAGGGGCAATAATGTCAAAAAAACAGGGTGAAATTTTGAATTGAAGGGCAATTTCAGAAAGCACCTAAGCAGTGAGGGAGAAAAAGGGAAGGGGTATTACTGAGAATGGGGCAGTTTTAGTCAACTGTCAGGAATGGGAATGGGGCAATAGTGTGACAGGACGTAACTGAAAAATGATTTAAAAAAAAGGGAAATACTGTGAAAATGGGTAGTATTGAGAGAGTTTAAGGGGGAAGTTTTGCAGTTTAGTATTTGAAGAGTATTCCTGGTATTAATAGGAAAGGTGGAATACAATTAAGGACATTTATGGGAAAGGGGAATATTACAAAGGGTCTTTGAAGGAAAGGGGGTAGTTTGGTTGCTTTAGTTTAGGGTAGTGTAAGAGAAGAGCGCATTAAAAGGAAAAATACAGTGCGGTGTTCCCAGTTACCCTAGTAAACCACCCCAATCCTGTGTGATTCTGGCGGTCTTTTAAGGGTGTTACTTGAGATGATCCAGATTAAATCTTATTCTGTAACAGAATATGCAAAAATGCGTTAGGGCAAAGGTTGGCTGTTTTTGATGGGACTGTAATCAAAGATAATTACTCTACGTCAGCGATCAGCTGGAGCTGGGCTTGTGCAGAAAATGGGCTTGTGTAAACACAAACAAACCATCGGTTCATAGCATTAACAATGTTATGCCTAGAAAAATCTGCTTTAAAATGCGAAAAACAGCTTAAAGATGACAAATTAGAATTCTCGTTCTTCAAAATGGGCTCGAGGTAATAGGAGTAATTATTCTGTTCATTAGCATGCACGCTAGCTTTGCTGCTCACTGTATGAGGAGCCAGGCGTGTAATCTGGTAACGGTGTGTTAATTAATGTGATGCCCTTTTAAAAAATTATTTCTATTTCTGTTTGCACTCGTATCTGTCCTGTGAGTTTGGCATCGTCGCATGCCGTCCTCTTATTGGTGGCTTTTGAATGTCTGTCGAAGCGGCATTCCGACTCCGACTTTATTCAGAGAGTGTTTAATTTCACACACTGCCAGAACTTTATCAGTCGTCTTTCATGACATTGCATGTTATTTTATGCAGTTTATGACTGCCAATGTCAGCCCACCACAGAGCAGGCCAAAATACACCGGTTAGGGATCACGACTGCTTCCACTACTAATAATACTAATTATTTGATAATTTAATAGTTCTCCAGCAAGATTTGTATCATCCTTTGCTAATATAAGAAAAGATTAATTCTCAGTGGAAAAGCTCGTAGTTATTGTTATTCTGCAGCAGAATTACTGAAGCTGCAAGACAGTGGCCATAAAGTAATCTGCATTGTATAAGAGACAATGGACACGTGTCACAGGGCAGGTTCATGACTAATAACCCCATTAAAGTGCCAAAGCTGCTCATTAGGGCCTGTGCTAATTAAATAGCCATTGTCTCTCTCTCCTTCTTCCTCTCTCACTCCCACAGTTTTTCATGTTTTCGGTCACATCTCAACTGAAGTCATACTTGGTCTTAATATCCACATTCATATTCATTTTACAAACCTGTTTGCTTAACTCTCCTCTATATTGTGCCACATCCAAAGACAATTAAAACTAACTACAACACTAAATAAGGATTGATGGGTGTAAATGAAGTGGATAAAGAATATTTTTGTCCAGCGAAGAACGTGCAAACTTGTCATCACATATGTTTTATATTAAGATTTTCTTAATTAGATAACATGAACTTTTGTTAATTGAAAGTTTTCTTAGAGTAATAATCTAAATCAGGCAGATAAGCCTTGCCTGCATTAATCAGTGTTAATTACAGTGTTTAACAGTTGTTAATTGTAAAGATTCATACCTGAGGTCTGCAATGCAATCAATATTTATGTGGATTTTTATTGACCAATCTAATAAACAGTAAATGGAGGTGAATTTATTAATGTTTAAACAAATGTTAACTAATACATGATTTAACTTTGTTGTTTTAATATTACTTATTACATACAAGTTACTTAAATTGATAATTTGTTCATATTAAATGCAGTAAAGGGACTACTCTCCACAAAAACAAATAAATTCTAGTTCAGTTACAGTACTAATCTCTCTTTTGCTTTTTTTCCCCAGATACCTTGCTTATAAAATCAAAAGATGGGGATAAAATGGACATAAGGACTTTGCCAAACTTAAAGTTAGGAGCATGTGGTAGCAAAAGCAGGCTGAACATAATGACCAGAACTCCACTGGACTACATGTTGAAAAACTCTAGTTCAAAAGAGTTTTAAGGAGCAATGTCATATATCTGTGCAAAGAAGAGAAGCAGAGACCAGTGATTTGATTATTGTTCCCATGAAGCAGAGGAGATGAACAGTGTTAAGCAGAGGAGAAGTCCATACATAAAGTATTAATCCCAAAGTAAAAATTAAGAACATTTGTGGAATCTCTCATGTCACGCTGATGAGGATTCTGATTGTTATGCTACATGAACTACATCTTTAGTTATACTGAGAAAAAATGCCTAAAATCACCCACGATTGACTTGTTTAGCGCAATGAAGAAAAATTAAAACTGCACTTTTGGTTACACTTTTTTTTTTTCCCCAGCATCCCTTAGCCCATTTCTTGGCTAAGAAATCTTTGCTACATCTCTTGCACAAGGACACATATAGTGCCAAGCTGGCATGACTACAAAGTGGAAATTATGACCCCAGTTTGTCTGAATGGATGTGACTGCTGCTAAGTTTGTCACCATCACATCTTTTTGACTTTTACATCAAAAGTATTTTGCCCCCTTTTCTTTCCAAACCTGTTAGAAATCTGTCTGTTGCTGCTACAATTGTGATTATTTCATCCGTCAGCTAAAAGCTGCTGTGCAACGTTGAACTTTTTTTTTTTTTTTACACAATTTCAGCATTCCTTTGTTTTAACTTAAATTTTTAAATAGTCTTACTTTTAAGCAATTGCTTACCAAAACACTAAAAACAAACAAACAAAAAAAAAATGCAGAACTTTTCCAATAGTCCTGCCACTCTGCCTCCAGGATTCCCTAGCAGAGGTGGAAACTTGGTTGGTTCCCCATATCCACCTCACATATCAGATCCTCAGATATCTCCAAGGACTATTGAAGATTATGCTGCCATGCAGCACTCGCAATCTATACTACAAAGTCATGGGCAGCACCCACACCTACGTGGGCAGCAGCTCCCAGGACAAGTGTCCCATATCCATGGCTATGGATCCAGGCGAAGTGCTGGGGAGATACCACAAGCTACTGGAAGCGGTAGTAACTCTTACCGAAAGGAAAGCATGGATTATTATTTTTCAGTGAGTGGCCGAGACAGGAACAGAAGAGGAGGAGGGGGTTTTGGAGCAGGGTTTGGATACTCAAACATGGAATACCAGTACAGACATATTTCTGGGTCTGGACCATCCCCTGGCTTGATGTCCCCTTACCCTATGGACTACAGCACTAGTGCGGCTACTGGTAGTGGCAGTGGTAATGGTAATAGCAGTGGTAGTGGTTCATTTTCACCAACACAGCAGTTTAGTATGGCCCAGAATGCATCAATACAGCCAGTTTCAGGTGCTGAAATGCACCAGCGTCAACATAGCCAAAAATACCCCATCACACCAGGGGTACATCAAGGTCATCGGGCCTATCCTCTGTCTGGACACAGAATACCATCTCACTTTGGGCACTACACTCCTCTTAATGTGCCCACAGCATCAGTTGGAATGTACAATTCTCCACCACAAAGATTTGAAATGAGCAGTGGAAACATGGACTCCAAAATCAACTCACCTACTCAATCCAATCTAAACACCACTCCAGGTTCTGCAGCTTCAAACAACTCTGGGCATCAAGAGAATGCAGGACAGAGCTACCCTTCTTCCAACCATCCACCTTATTCACCTCAATCCCATCCTGTTCCCAAACATGGCTCTCGACGCGCTCAGCATAATTCTGGACCAGCCTTTGATGCCCCATTGAAGATGCAGCATGCACCTCCTGGCCTCGCACACCCTAAAAACAATCAGTCCTCTGTGTCTTTAAGTCCTGCAGCACCACACCATGTCTCTCAGGACATTTCCAAATCTCCCATGCAGTCCCAAAACCAGCAGACTCGAATGAATCAAAATTTTAGCCCGATTTCTAATCCATCTCCTGTTCCATCTGCTGTTCACTCTCCAAGCTGCAGCTCCTCCTCCTCCCCATTGATGGGTGTTTCAGAAGGGCTAGCCAGTTCTGCATCATTGCACTCTTCACTTTTAAATCCCCGCAGCAGTCACAGCCATATTAGGGCCCAACATACCATGCCACAGCTTAGTCCAACACCTAGTTCTAATAGCAGTATTAGTAGTTGTGGTAGTGTAGTGAGCTCTGCTGTTAATCAAAATCGAATGGTAGTGGGTCTACGGGGTGGACAACGGGAAGAAACCTCATCATCCCTGTACACAAAGGACAAGCTCTCGCAAGACCCTGGACTGAATAGTTTAAATGCTCTCACGTCCCAAGTGGCTAATTTGCCCAATACAGTGCAACATACAATGCTAACAGACACTGTGCTCTCTCAGAAGAAAAGAAAAGATAGTACCCATCATCCTCATTTGCAGCAGACAGTTAGCAATCAGCAGAAACATAGAAATGCTAGTTCTGCTGGTCGAAGCACAAATGAAGAAAGTGGAGATGTTTTGGCATCTGAGCCAGAGGAGGCAAGTAAGAATCATAGTGACCATCCAGAACATGAAAAACTGAGTCAACGATTTGGCACCGAATCTAAACCTACTAACTACTACTCAGCAACTCCGAATCAGACCCAAACTCAGACAGGACAAAGTCGCCCTGGTCGGCATCTACAAATGGATGACAGAGTCACAGAGGAATCAGTTAAACAATCATTTAGTCAGGGTGCAAAACCTTTCTCACAGATTAAAGCATCAGAAACCCAAACTTCATCATCCTCATCTCCACCCTGTGTTCCTCTAGAACCAAGTCTAAATGTATCTTGTGCACCTATTCCCTCAGCCTCATCATCTGCTGCATCCTCTCCTACTCATTCTGCACAATCAAACTGTGTAATTGAACCTGATCTTGGGCACAATGATGAAAAAACGGGACTGAAGGAGAATAAGACTTCAGATATGATAGATGAAAAAACCACTGTTAAATATGAAGAGTCTTCTCATCAAGAACAGGATAAAGGAAAAAGTACTCAGACTTTGGCCAGAGTAAAGGCGGAAGAGTCAGGCCCAGTTGAACAAAATGAGAATGAGAAGGATGACAAGAACAACTTGCAGCATTTTCTCAGTAGAACGTTAAACACTCCAGAACAGTCCAATGCTGGAGTTGGTGTTATTGTTTCTGCACGTTCTGAAAGTCCTGAGGGACTTAAGCATGCAGAGGTTACGTCTCACCATGGCAATTCATCAGACACGGGCAAGCTCATCTATCCTGAGGACAAACATTCCATAAACATGTTTAGGAATTCTGGAAGTCACAACGGAGATGGGGAAATTGGTATGGAAACATTCACAGCACATTATGATGTTTCCCCTAAAACTGAGTTCGGGCAAAATGTGTCCTCAAATCACTGTCAATCTGTTTCTTACAAATATTGCAATCCTGAAATGCCATATAATGCTTGCATGGGTGCAAAGATCAAGGTAGGGTCTGGACCAGGGAGTGGAACAGGTGTAAACAGATTCCAGGACTACCATCAGTCACAATCTAACTTTGGTTATGTCTCTAGAAAGGATATTGGTATTCTAGGAGTGATGGGAAAAAGTGGTATAGGATCAAGAGGTCAGGATAGTAATTCGCAGTTGCAGCAACCATATCCCAGTCTTTTACAAGAAGTCCTCCAAGGCTATCATTTAGATCGGCGCTATTGTCATCCTGAACAAACTTCTGGTAGTCCTCATCAACCTCAACATATGTCCCAACATCATTACCATACTAGACTGCCCTACCGTGTGACCGAAAACATAAGGCCTCATGGAATGGATCAGTCAGCAATGGGTGGTGCCAGTATTCATCAACAAATGGCCGCAGGAAAGCATCAATCTCAAAATCAAGGAACAGACCATGAGATGGGCATTGGTCTTCTTCGTCCTTCTTGGGATTCTGAAGTGCAAAGGCCTAAGGGGGATCAAGGAATCTCATCAGAGAAGGGCACAATAACTATGTCTCCCAGCCATTCCACCCATATACAGCAGTCCTTGGATCCTTCACCAGTAACTCCTCCTAAGCACATTAATCTTGCAGACTATACCTTGCCCCACAGAAAAACCCCAAGCCTGGCTACTCCACCTTCTGCTGTCCAGCAGTTGCTTTTACAAGAATCTGACCAAGAATTATCTCATAATACAGAATCCATTAACCAGACCCAATCTCCTATGTCCTTAGCTTCAGAAAGGCGCTCAGTAATCTGTGATGTATCTCCATCACGACGGACCGCTTCAGAGAAAGAAAGAAGTCATTCTGGGACATCTGGATCCTCAGTCATTCAACACCCCATCTCATCCTCTGTGTTAAGTGAGCAAGAGTGTACTAAGGAGGATGTAAAAGATAAAGAGCATGAATTGGAAAAAGCTTCTAAGATAAACCCTAAAGAAGTTGGAAAAACACTTGGAGATACAGTGCAAAGTGTGAGTTTACCTAAGGAAGAACCTAGCAAGTCTTTGCATGCACATATGGAAGTTAATTCTGACTTGCATAGACAGAGTGGTGGAAAAGGGATTGTTGATCCTTCCAGCAATGCCTTATATCACTCTAAAATTTCCTCTAATCCCCTTTCATCACCATCCAGATGCAAACCTTATTCCCAGGCTGTTGATGGATCCTCTTCAGGTTTTCCTGCTTATGGTTTTAGTGATACAGCTGATGGAACCAAAATGAATGCTCATGATCCCTCTCCTAATTCATTCCATTCATTATCATCTCCAAGTCACGTCCCACCTTCAGTTAACAAATTACAAGCATATTCTCACCATGTTCCTCTTCAGCACACACATGGCCTCAATGATCGATTTGACTGGTCTACCAGCAGTAATAGACATAAAGATGTTTCTATCCATCACAACTCCTCCCTAAACCCCGACCAAAAGTTGTCAAGACAGCACTCATATCCTGGCTCTCACTATGATATGAAAATGTGGGACTCCTATGCTGAACGAGAAGGAAATGGAAACCAGCAGCTGCACTCTGTGGCTCCTTCTCACAAGTCTACTGGCTCTGTACCAACCAGTGGTCCCAGGCCCCTGGAGGCAGATATCTCCCGAGGGATTACCGAAGATTCAGCAAAGTCATTCCATCCACCTGCAGCTGCTGGTTCAGGTGTTTCAGGCAGCAGTATTATTACCCCAACTGTTCCCCAAGGACATAGACAGAGCAAAACTGGGGGGTCAGCAGAAACTAACCCATTAATGATGAGAAGGAGAGTTCGCTCTTTCATTTCCCCCATTCCTGCCAAGAGGCAGCATCAGGACTTTTCTGGCAACCGGGGTGTGTCATCTCATCACTCTCCGGTAGCCCATTCTGAATCTAGACAGGTAAATGACAGTGATTCAAGCAGCATAGACTGTCGTCCTAAACTAGCGTCTCCCAGCACACCATTTCAAACTCCAAGTGCTAACTCGCCCCCACAGGCAAAAACAAAGTTTCTACCACCAAGAAAAGGGCGGGGATTAAAACTGGAAGCAATAGTTCAAAAAATCACTCCAAATAAAAAAGCCAGTTACAGTAATAGCCACACAGATGCTGATTATTCAGATGTATCACGTTACAATTCTGATGTACCTGACCCAGAAATTGGAGTACCCTTCTCTAATGCACCTCACAGAGAAAGTGGGTGTCTACCTTACCTTGATGAAGCTCACGCCTTAGATGATCTGTTGCCCTACAGAGCAGAAGATCCATATTCTTGTGATTCTCAAGCTCTTAAACAAGGTGTGACTGGGTCTACAGGTACTACCCTGAGAAATTTGCCAACAGACTTTGATTTTGGTTTAGGCACTGCTGGATCATCAGGGCCTGGGAATGATGAAGGTGATAAGGATGAGTTTACATTGTTAGGACCCCTTCCTCCACCACCTCCATTGCCTCGTCCTGTGCAAGGTTCCCCTCCTCCATCCTCATCTGCATTGTCCGATATACAACAATTCACGAACACTTACCAGCAGCTAGAGACACGACGAGGAGAGCAGTCTGCTGCTAACCTACTGAGGCAGAAACTTCAGGAGACTGGCATGGGTTTTGATGATTATCCTGGAGGTGATTTCTATGGAGCCACCCCACCCCATGGTCAAAATGCAGGACACCATTTGATCTCCAGACCTCCACAGTGTGAGTTACCTTCACCAAGGACAATAGCATCAGACTCCAAACTACAAGAGAACTTTGTTCCCAAAGGTTATTTCCCTTCTGGCAAAAAGAAGGGACGGCCAGTAGGAAGTGTAAATAAACAAAAACGTGTACAAGCCCAAGTACAGTGTGCCACTTCCAATGTTACAGCAGCTCCTCATACTCCTCCTGCTGGTTCTCTTGCTGCTACTCCTCAACCTGCATCAAATTCCAGCATAGCAGGAGAAGCAGTCGTAACATCAACCTTACCTGAACAGAAACCTTGTCCCTCTCTGGATCTTGTTACTCTGAGCCAACCGGTAAAGGTGGAGATTGAGGCCGAAGACAACCAGCCTGAGGTGGATATGAAACCGATAAAAAACAGACAGAGAAGGGGAAAAGAGGGGAATGAAGGAACTGGCTCAAAAAGCAGACAGTGGAGGAAAAGTAGAGGAATGACCTCTAAAGAAGTGCTGCATCCTCAGATTGTTGGTGTGGGAAATGCAGGGACTTTGCAAGACACTAGGAAAAACATTTTCTCTCCATATGTTCATGTTGAAAGGAAGATAACTGAGATTGGGGCTGTGTGCACAGTCGTCAATTCTGAAGATGAGAAATCAAGTAGAGGAGGCAAAAATTGTGGTTCTGGGGTTGATGGCACCTCGAATGTTTCTGTGATATCTCAAATAGTCAGAAAAGAGAGGGAAATTGAGAGGATGCAGGAGAAAGGGATTGATGAGCAGAATGATTCCGTTATGCAGTCAGGAAAGTCTCTTCCCACTTCTGGATACGTCCTCCCAGGTCCTGTGAGCTCTGAAACTGGGCACACTGGTCGTTTGTTGTGTTGTCTTTGCCAGAAATGGGCAAATTACAAGAATCTTGGGGACCTCTATGGTCCCTTCTACCCAGCTGATTATGCTGCCAAATTCCCGAAGAACCAACCCCAAATTCGACAGATCTTGTCAAATACTGGGGTGGCCAACGCAGGGTCAAATCCATCTTCTGTTTCAACAGAATTAACTGTCCCAGACATTCAGTCTGTATATCTTCCAGACATAAGTTCAGCAGATACCAGTTGTTCAGTAAGTCAAACCACAAACCCGGTGTCTCCTGCAGTGAGTGAAAACCTGCCATGTCTCAGTGCCACCACCAAGGCACCCGACCAAAACTGGAATCTGATGCCAGAAGGGACTCTCATTTCATTAGACCCACCAGAACTAGAGAATGAGCTGACTCAGCGAAGACAGCAGAAAGCAGATGATGTACAGCAACGACCACAGCACCGAAAACTGACTTCCCATCCACGCTTTAAGAGGAGACATAAATCTAGTGAGGACTTGCCCCGTACGATTCCAATTAACAGCAAAGCTTCACTGCCTTTCCAGCCTCCACCACCTAGCCTTGATTCCTTGGGACCTTTGGCTCAGCTTGCTCAGCTCCCAGTGGTGCCCTTAGATCCAAAGGAGTTTTGGGTCCATGAAAGTTGCATCGTCTGGACTAGTGGTGTTTACCTGGTCAACGGGAGATTGTATGGCCTCCAGGAGGCGCTAGATGGTGCCAGAGAATCAGTGAGTCGAAATCAAATATTTTGTACGCCTACATGCGTTCCATGAATAGTATGTTATGCTATGTATGTAGAATTACCTTTTAATTAAAGCACATTATACAGTGTGTTAATTTTAGTTACAGAGAATATGGGTTAAAACTTACAAACAAAAAAATGCTGTAATTAAAAATGTTAACTGTTTTACCATGTGAATGTTGTCATTCCCAGTTGAGACCTAAAAGGCCCACCTTACTGCTGTATTTTTCTGAAAATTCCTAGCAGAAATTTATCACTTTCCCATGTGCATATTGACCCAGTACATTTAAAAAAATATCTTCTGTCTATCTTTATTTGCCAGAGCTGTTCTCGTTGTGAAATGGCTGGTTCCACTCTTGGTTGCTATAGTAAAGGCTGCACACTGAGGTATCATTACCTGTGTGCTATAGAGGCAGGTGAGGCATGTTTCTGCCTTTTTTAATATATGAGGATTCAAGCCGAGATACATTATACAACATTTTAGAATTATAATATATTAAGAATAAAAGCAGGTCTTGGACATTTTTCCAGCCCTGTTATTTCATCATCATAATGCATAAGATAGCAGCATTATTAAACCTATCAGGAAAAGAATATTTTTTTAGCAGGACATTGTGACTGAAATGTGCTGGATGTCTACTGACTCATTCTGACTCTTGATCTAGATTGAGAGGCAAAAATTCGAGAGTTGCATATTTTCTCTGCCAGCTGTAGGCACATTGGTGTACTAGCGCTAACCTTTAAGTAGAAAATGCGCATCATGTAACTCTGGCTTTAAACCTCATCGCTGCTTTCAAATTTCTAATGCCTGTTGAAGGACATGTCCTCAAACAAACTGTGGCCCCTGATTTAGTTTTTGTTTTTCTTTTAAGACTGCTGTCTAAATGAAGATAATTTCTCCTTGAGGTGTCAAAAGCACAAGGTAAGAAAAATAACTTGTTTTGTTTAGCTGCTAAACAACTTTTGCATATAAAGTTTTATTTATTTATTTATTTATTTAATTGTTTATTTATTTCAGTTTCCGCAAACCAGTAGGCCAGCTAAACCTGCAGCTGCACACCAGGAGCAGTCAGAAAGAGGCTGAAGACACAGTAAACACACAATCATTAAATGTCAGTACAGCTTTAATTATTCTTACTTTTTTATTTGTAATCATTTCATGAGTTGATGTTTTTTTTACTAACACTGTTTAATCACACACGTATCATCTTTTCCAAATTAACCTTAGCTTTGCCTTTTTTGAGTTTCCCCCCCCCCCAAGTTGTACACGTTCCAGATTTTACCCAAGCTTCACTCTCTTTCCTTTTTAATTCAGATTTAATTAGTTTGAGCTTTACCTTTTCACTCAAACTTTACCTCCTCTATATGCTACCTCATTTATCTTTCCTACAGTGTTTTTGACCTGAGACGGTACCCGAGCTGAACCTTTTCCCACGGATTATTTTTCTAGGTTTGACTTGGAATGAGCTTTTGTAGGTTTAGGCTGAAGTGTATATTTTGTATCTAGCCTGCGTTCTATCTATTAGAAGAACTAATTATTGTTAGTAATTATTGTAACTAAGAATTGTTACCTGAGCTACCTGAGATAACGTCTTTTTAAAGTTGTAGTTTATTTTATTGTTTGTAGCTAAGCTTAACTTTTGTATTCTGTTCTGTGCAACCTGAGCTTTACATGGGATTTGCATATGACATTTTCAGGATTCACTTTACATGAACTTGAGTGTAGTCTTGTGTTTGTGTGTGAACATTAATAAGCAAGCTGCTCAGTGATCAATCATCCAACGAGCATGGGTAGCGAGCAAATAAATATTAACAAGTGTGTACTTAACAACCCTTGGCTAATTATTGAACAGGCTAGCTAATGAGAGAGTCATGCTAATCATTCTACTGAAATAAGATTATGTTTTAATGTTATATTTACCTTTCTCAGATGTGGCTCTGATACGGAGTGTTTGTGTGTCCTCTGTGCAGATGGTGAGTGTGACTGAGCAGAAGGATCGAGACCAGCGCTTTTACAGACATTATTGATTATGGATCAACTGACCAGAATGTAAAAATGATAAACTTTCTCTAAAGAACACAAAGAAAAAACTGTCTTGACAAAGAAAAAAAAAGTTTTGTTAATAATCTACCTGTATCATGGGGAGAAGTCTGAAAGAAAAAAAAATCAACACTACAATGGAAGGAAGGAAGACGAAGCTAGATGGAAAAACTTTCATTTTTCATATCATTTGAGTTTTAATTCAGTTTAAAGCTCATTACTTTGTTTTATTCAGCAGTGTTTTTGGGAACAAGAAGGTGATGTGTATTATTATTATTATTATTATTATCATCACTCAAATAATTATTTTTACCCATTTTGATTTTAAAGCAGTATTTTACTCATCATTTATGCCTCCGTTACGGCGTCATTCCTTCACACAGATGAAATCTTGTTGCCACGGAGACATTGTTGCCGTGGAGAACGGACATTTATTGCCTTTGAAGGTGTGTGAGTGAGTGAGAGTGAGCGAGCAGCCTATGATGTGCCTGTGATGTTACATTTTCATCAAAACAAACAGTATGTCTAAAATCACACCCTGTTCCGTACACAGTGCACTATTTTTTTGCCATTTTGTAGTCTGAATGCAAAGTGGAGAAAATCCAGTGTACACAGGAAATCCCACAATGCACTGCAGTAGGTTGGGGTACAATGATGACTGCAGCATACCCAGAATGCCCTGCTGTGTTTGTAGGGAATATGGACTTAAGGCAACATTTCAGACACAAAGAAAAAAATATATATAATGTTAATTTCTGAATAACGATGTGTGAGTGAGTGAGAGAGAGAGAGAGAGAGAGAGAGAGAGAGACTCCTCCATCAGAAACAAAATGTTTGTTGCCATAGAGATAAGGATGAAAAGGTACATTTCATTTCCACCTGCTCATTTTTTATTCTTGTAAAAATTGAAATCATGGGAAAAAAATGACTATGAAACATGTTGTATTACAAAACTGTTGATATGTATATGCTTCATCAATACAGGAAGTCCTGAACTGTGTCTGTGTGTGTCTGTGTGTGTGTCTGTGTGTGTGTCTGTGTGTGTGTCTGTGTGTGTGTCTGTGTGTGTGTCTGTGTGTGTGTCTGTGTGTCTGCGCGTGTGTGTGTGTGTGTGGGGGGGGATTTCCTTTATGAGATTCCCCGAAGTTTCTGCAGTTTGTTGGAAATTTCATATAAAAGTCCAAAAGAATTCAGATTTTGGATTTTAAAAGGTGATTGATTTTATAAAAATGCTTATTTAATTGTATTTAGTAAACATTTTGGTGTATTTATGAACTATAGTTCATTTCTTATAACATTCTAAATCTACAAAAACAAATTAGCAGTTAAAAGAAAACAGTCCTTTTAACAATTTTGGATTTTTTTTTTTTCCAAACAAGATAAATGTTTAATTATTTTTTTATTTATTAAATGTTTGTTTATGTATTCAATTTAGTTTTTATTTATTTGTTTTTTTCTATTTTTATGTAACATGCACCAAATTAGAAAAAAGGTAGAAATAAAGAAATAAGTAGGTAAAAAATAAAATAAAATAATACTTTTCCTCCGTCTTTCTACAATTTTGGATTTTAAAACGTCATTGAAGTAGAAAGTTTATTTATTTTTGTTTTTTTATAAATTTAAATTAATTTGGTGAATCTTTCATTGAGCTATTTATCTTTTAATTATATGATGTTTATTTGCTTATTTGTGTGTCTTTGCTTTTTTAACTTTAGGTAGAAATAAAATATCTTCGTGCTGTCTTTTGCCCAACTGAAATTAAATGAAATGTTCGTTTATTTTTATTCATTAAATCTTTGTTTTTAACGATTTGTTTTTTTGTTTGTTAATCAATGAAACGAAGTTTTTTTTTTTCTTTCTACCACAACCTAAAAAATTAAACAGTTTGAAGAAATGAGTTAAAATGAAATTAACACCATGTATTTGAACAGTTCTGATTTTTAAATTGGTCTTTAATCCGGTTATTCTTTTTGAATACATTTATTTATTTTGCGTTATAACAGCATAGTCGATTAAAAGGGGCGGAGCTTCTCGCTGCTTGCTTGCTATATATATATATATATATATAAAAAAAAAAACTAATTTCATCACATCTATCAGTATGCAATCTGTTTAAAGTGGTTTTAGCTCTGAGCAGCTGATGAGTGACGAGTGGATCCGTGTGTTTTGTTCCAGAGACACTTCTTCAGAAACCTGGGCTCCATCATCACCTACGCGTTCCTGGGAACCGCCATCTCCTGCTTTGTGATCGGGTAACGAGCTGCGTTTCAGCCCCAGTCTCCACGCTCGGGATCTGTTCGCTGCACACTCACTCACTCACTGCGGCGTTTAGAACGCCTGAACAATCAGATCAACTCTAATGGTTTAATGAGTAAAAAACGTAACAGGCTTCGTGTTGGCTTCATCTCCGTGTGGACGGACGAAATAAACGTCGCCTGTCACGTTTACGGGTTTATATTTACTGTATGAAACACTAATTCAACACTGTAGCAAAAGAAATCTTACAAATGATCCAGTACGGTAAAAAAGTCCTTCCTGTTACTTTCCATACGCCGTCAACGCCAACCTGCACTCACACGTGCTTTATACGTGAGTCTGGAGTTTATACCATCGTTTCATGTCTCTCTCTGTCTCCCATTTGTGTTTCTCTATTTCTGTCTCTCTCTCCGTCTCTTAAATGTTTGTTTCTCTCTCTTTCTGTCTCTTTTGTTTGAGCGTTTCTCTCTCTCTGTATTATTCGTGTCTCTTTTCGTTTGTCTCTCTCTCTCTCTCTCTCTCTCTCCTTCTCTAATTCCTGTGTGGCTCTCTGTCTCTTTGGTAATAACTCCTGGTTATCATGTTTAATTGTGTGTGCGTGCGTGTGCGTGCGTGCGCGTGTGTGTGTGTGCGTCAGGAATCTGATGTATGGAGTGGTGAAGCTGATGCAGGCTGTAGGACAGCTCACTGATAAATTCTACTACACTGACTGCCTCTTCTTCGGAGCGATCATCTCTGCTACAGACCCCGGTAACCTCCCGTCTCTCTCACTGTCTCACTCTGGTTTCTCTCTTTCGCTCTTTTTTTCTTTCGATCTCTTTTCCTGTCTTATTTGTGCCTCTCTTGCTTTCTCTCTCTTGGTCAGTTCAGTGAGCTTTATTAGCATGACAGCATGTACAGTTAAAACTGAGTGTCTCTCCATCTCTCTTATTTCTGGCTTTCTCTCTGTCTTTTCTCTCCATCTCTTATTTGTCTCTTTCTGTCTCTGTCTTTGTCTCTCTCTCTCTCTCTCTCTCTCTCTCTCTCTCCTCATCTCTTATTTGTGTGTCTGTCTCTCTCTCTCTCTCCCTCCATATCTCTCTCTCTCTCTCTCTCTCTCTCTCCCCATCTCTTATTTGTCTCTTTCTGTCTCTCTCTATCTCTCTCTCTCTCTCTCTCCATCTCTTATTTGTCTCTTTCTGTCTCTCTCTCTCCCCATCTCTTATTTGTGTCTGTCTCTCTTTTTGTCTCTCTCTCCATCTTTTATTCGTCTCTCTCTTTTTCTTCCTTTTATTTGTCTCTGTATTTTTCGGTCTGTCTCACGCAGTTTAAATTTGTATGTAAATTGAGTGTTTAATCTGATGCAGACAATTAAATCACTGAAGCTTGATGTTTAAGTGTAAATTTATATTGTATTTGCTAAAAATTATTAAATGTAATCCTTGAGCCTTCATTCATATATATTGTGTGTGTGTGTGTGTGTAGTCACTGTGCTGGCTATCTTCAATGAGCTCCATGCTGATGTAGATCTTTACGCCCTGCTGTTCGGCGAGAGCGTCATGAACGACGCAGTGGCAATTGTCCTCTCATAGTACGTAACTCATTTTGCTGTCTCACACACACACACACACACACACACACACATACACACAGTAAGAACTTTTTGCATCCTCCTTTTAAACTGAGGCTCTCCGGGTCATTGGATATCGAGCTGAATGTACGCTACGCATCTGAAGGCATCTGATTATTTTGTTTGGGAAGTTTATGCGAATGCAGTACGGCAAGTCGGACAGCCCAGAAGGTCTGTGTTATATTTTAAATTATATTTTGCAATTAAATTTTAAGTTGCTTTCAGCGTTGAGGAACATGAGGAGCTTGATATAAGAGATATAATCGCAGTATCCGGCGTCACACAGCGCTGAATTGAATTAAAAAGAACTCCACTATGCAGCACTTAAAAATAATGATGTGCATGATTTGTACAATTTGTACAAACACACTAAAAAGAGCAAGTGTTTTGAGCAACACAAGAACGAGGCAGTGGAGTCGGCGCAAAATAAGCGATGACGTGATGGAATAAGGAGGGTCTGGTGCTGAGGCAGGAACATGGCCGCAGTTTGCCAGGAGGGAAGTGACCTGTGAAGTTAATTCTTTAACTGGTTAACTGCAAATGTGGTCCTCTGGCGCCATCTTCAGGTCAGGGATCGTTTCTGTTCAATTGGTTTCAAATTGGATGAACGTTGGGTATCACATTACTGCCAAAGCAAGACGTTTCATAAATAAATGAACAGGTTTGCACACACAGACATCACTTTCATATTAACACGCAGTGAATAAATTACAGATTCTGCAGGAAGTAGGCAGAAATGATCTCCTCTACCTTTCTGATAAAATCTCAACGCAATCATCTGGGCTATTTCTGTTTTACTTGGTCTACTTTTTTCACTAAAAAGAGTGTTCACGTCACATTTCAGACCTGACCCAATCATAATCTGGTCAATTAAGGGGTGTAAAAAAATCTGTCCTTTCGTAGTGTGGAGGAATTCAGTAACGTTCACACAGGAAATCACATGATTCGGTCATTGTACACAGCAGCAGGGGGCGGAGCTAGAGAAATGTTCATGGGGTGGCAAGAGGGTGGCGTAGAGACTTTAAGGGGTGGCAGAAATATATGTGTGTGTGTGTGTGTGTGTGTGTGTGTATATGTATGCTGATTTAATCACAATCAGTCACATATATTAATATTTACTTGGAAAATCACCCGAATTAATATATTTTAACTCAAAAACATTACATTATTGACCTGCCCAGGGTGTACCCCGCCTCTCGCCCGAAGATGCCGGGATTGGCTCCAGCTTCCCCGCGACCCAGACGAATAAAGCGCTATAGATAATGGATGGATGGCCATTACATTATTGTGCCACATGAGTAAAGCATTGAATAGAAATAATTCTATTCAGAAGGTGGCATAAGAAATCAATACATTGTTTTATCTCAAAATCTCAAAATACCATCCTGAAGTGAACACAGATCGGTCTCATACACATATA
>JAQMYM010000021.1:456787-472785 GCA_030014255.1 Parauchenoglanis ngamensis
ATAATAAATACAAAGACGTTGGAAAGTATTTTGGTTGTTAGGGGCCGGCTCGCCGCACTTCCGCTTCCTCACACACCGCTCTCTCGGCACACCGCTCTCTCGGCACACCGCTCTCGGCGAATCCCCGGTCTGAGTGGCGTAACCTTCGGGTCCTTTAGGGACCTGATTATAATTAAACATCTCTCTGCCCTGAATATCACAGAAAGTTTGGATTGCATTTGCAGTGATGATTGTTGGCTTTTATTCGGGTATCTGGTGGGGATTATCAGGTGAAAGTCCTGAACACGTGTGTGTGTGTGTGTGTGTGTGTGTGTGTGTGTGTGTGATGGCGAGGTGATTGCACCCTGACAGGTCTGATTTACAGTGTGTCCGTGTGTCTCTGAGTAAAGTATACACACTCTGTCTGTCTCAGTAAAGGGACTGCCGTGTCATCGGCCCCGGTGGCTGGGGTTCCTCGGTTGCCACCTGGACGTAAACCCCCTGGACCTCCACCTGGGCCTCCTCCACCTCAGATACTTCATTTCTATAAACAAGGTACACAGTTAGATAAGTCTCAGTGTGTCTCTGCACCAGACCTCATACGACCAACACATCCCGAGACTGTGACCCAGAACTAGAGCATAAATTCCAGGGAGTGCTTTGAGCTAAAGTCCAGACACCACAAGGTCCAACACCAAGAACGCAGTTCAGAAGGTTCAGAATGAGACGTTACCTCTCTAAACACACTTACCTTAAAATCAGGCCTAAACTGAGATCAGATACAGATGTACTCAGACTGGACAGTGGACCAGAAGTAGACTAGACATGCTGGTACCAGACATAACAAGGTCCAGCCTGAGTCCAAGGCCAGATGTGGCAAGTTCCAGCTCCTTCAGAACAATGCAGAAGTGACATGGTCTTGCCTGAGACCAAGGCCTGGTATTTCATGGTCCAGCCCCTTAAAACAAAGATCAGACATGTCAATGTCCAGCCCAGGACCAAAAACCTTTAAACCAAGATCCATTTTGTCCAAGACCATCAAGTTCCAGCTCTTTAAGACCTCCCAGCATCATAGACTTATCGAGATTTCATTAAGGCACAGCCCCCAAGTCACCAGAATAACAGGACTATACATTACCAAGACTAGCTTGTAAGTAGACCAACACCCTTAAACCACAGTGCCAAAGTTCCCCTGGACAAAGATTGGACTGTTTAAGACCTGGACCTGCAGTTAGCGTGACGTCTCCACAGGGGTCACCTCATGATCCAAGAGGTCTGTAGAGGTCTGAGCCACAATACTAACATTCACAGGTCAGTCACGTGATGTCTGAGGTGTGTTTGCGTGTGTTAGACGCAGGAGGCGAGGCTGACGTGGACATGGCTGATGGAGACAGCGATCACGGCTCGGAGGGAGAGGGGGATGAGAGTGACTCGGACGAGCAGAGTGACCGAGAGAGCGACGATCTGCTGGAGAAGAGGGGCACGGGGAGCCGACAGGATGAACGAGAACGGGATGAGGAGAGAGAGCGAGGTCAGACGGAGAGAGAATTGCTGTAGGATGGTGTGTGTTTCCCTACATGTTGTGCTCATGGTGATGTTGGTGGTGTTTAGGTCGCACTGTGCGTTTTGCCGATATTCCACAAGCGGCCAAGAGGCGGAAGAAGAGGGTTGTGAAGAAAACGAAGGCTATTACACCTCTACAGGCCATGATGTTGAGGATGGCAGGTACTCGCACGCATACACGCACACAAGCTATATTTATCAGAATTGCTTCATGTTGGGGGGGAAAGGAGGAGAAACAAATAATTGTGAACTCCTGAACTGGAATACTTTCACAATCTGTGCAAACTTGTTTAAAAATAAATGTTTTAATGACCTTCAAAAATTGTTAAAATGAATGATAGTTATTTCCTGGGAGTACGTGCAGTCAGTAGTGCACATCCTGTCTCCTGTATATGTCTGTAACCTGGATATGTAGGATTCTCATTGTGATTATGTGTGCGCGCGTAGGTCAGTCTGTTCCGGAGGAAGAGGAGGAGGTTGAAGAGGAGGAGTACACCGACTCCGATCAGTCCGACAGCGAGGCCTTGGAGCCCCCCGGCGACAGCCAAACAGCTCCCTCACTGAACAGACTCCTCCCACCCTCAGCGCCGATGGGAGCGCCGCCACCGCAGCAGCAGCCGCCACCCCACCTGCAGCCGCCGCCAATCACAGGCCCTCCTCCTTTAGGACCGCCTCCTGCTCCTCCAATGAGGCCTCCAGGCCCACCCTCAGGCCCACCTCCTGGGCCTCCTCCAGGTGAGTCAGGATTAGCAGTAACTCCTTGTCAGTGTGACAGTAGAAGTCACTGAGATGAAAGGAATGCTTGAGCACTCCATGTATTGTGTTCATATGTGCAGGTGCCCCTCCGTTCCTCAGACCCCCCTCTCTGCCTGGTGCCCTGAGGGGGCCGATGCCTCGTATGTTGCCCCCCGGTCCCCCTCCTGGGCGTCCTCCAGGCCCACCCCCTGGCCCACCACCAGGCCTTCCTCCAGGGCCACCTCCAAGAGGACCGCCTCCCAGGCTGCCTCCCCCTGCACCACCTGGTATGTGTGTTGCTGTTATCACCTGCCATAGATACATTTTGTGCTGTAGCTGAATCATAGTTTTATTTCTTCAGCAATCACTAACATTCTAGAAACTAACGGTCACAGCGGGATGCAAATGGAAGTCCAGATTTACATCTTTGTTTTCTGTCTGTAACTCTCCTGTGTGTACGTTTTCTACAGGAATTCCTCCCCCTCCTCCTCGTGCTGGACCTCCACGGATGGCTCCGCCCCTCTCCATGTTCCCGCCCCCTCTGAACCCCAATGTCCTCAGCGCCCCTCCCAGCATTGTTCCACGTCAGAAGCCCCCAGTTTCCTCTGCTGCATCTTCCTCCTCCAGCGATCCCTCCATCTTGGCTCCACCTTCCCTATCTCTCTCCATCCGCTCATCATCTCTGCATATGCCCCCCCCTCCAGGAACCGTTCCCACCCCCGTCAACACCCCCACCCACACCATAGAGAAGCGCGCCAACATCACAAGCGTCCCCGGCGCTGCGGGCCAATCAGGCGCTGCTACTATTTCAGCAAAACCGCAGATCATCAACCCCAAAGCAGAAGTGACGCGATTTGTTCCTACGGCGCTACGTGTGCGGCGAGACCGGGCGGGCCCACAGGGTGCCATACCCATCGAGAAGGGCGGGAGGAGGGAGGAGGAGAGAGTGGGACACGGCTTCAAAGCCATGCCCTCCGCACACCCTGCCCAGCCCGGCTCAAGCTCCGCCCCTCCCAGCATGAAGACGAAGGACCAGGTGTACGAGGCCTTCATGAGAGAGATGGAGGGGTTACTGTGAGACAGAGGGGGTGGGGTGGGGCAGATCGGAGAATATTGGTTAGAGTTAGCATTTCATTTCTATGCTGGCGTCCATTAACTAAACTAGTGCTTTTGAGATCAACAGTGCGGTTCAAATCTTACCGGAGTTAAAAGCACCATTTTTATATTGAGTTTGTTTTCCTGTATGTAGATGTTTAGTGTCAGAGTTGGAGATGGAATAATGTGATTGTTTCTGAAAATAAACACCAAAACCCTCTCAGGCTGGTTGTCTTTTTTGCTGTTGATTTTAATTATTTATTAGTAATTTTAAAATAAATCAGTCCAGTGATGTCTTCACATTAATTCAGACATTGACACTATGGAGTGGACGATGATGATGCTTAACAGGCAAAATCAGAATGGAAAAAACTGTAATTCACCGATAGTAGGACCAATACATTCTTTATAACCAGAGTTGAGTTCTAATTATATTAATCGGCCTCAAACTTAATAGTTTAAGTAACTTGTGCATCTAAAAGCGTTTAATATTTGTAGAAAATAAAACAGTTTATGTTGTGGTAATCAGGTCTAAAATGAGTGTTTACTTTTTTTATTTCCATTTGCCGCACTTTACCCTGGGAACGTCATTTCCCATAAGGCTGTGCGGCCACACGGGTCACTTCCGCTCTTGCGCAGTTCGTCTTCACAACACGTTGGTCCTGAAACATGGCGGACTCACCGGACAGAGCTGGAGCCCGCAAACCACAAACTTCTGCGGATTCTACAAACGAGACAAACGAGGATGAGGTTAATGTTCGAGCCGCGGAGGAGGCGGAAGCGGAAGCGCAGACAAACAGCTTCAGAGACTTGGTAAAGCATAAACATTAATCACAGCGAGGAAATAAGAGTTACAGATACAGTACAGTGTGTTACTGGTTATTTACGCGTGCGTGCGTGTGTGCGTGCGTGTGTGTGTGCGCGTGCGTGCGTGCGTGTCTGTCTGTCACAGGGAGTAACAGAGGTGCTGTGCGAGGCATGTGATCAGTTGGGATGGAAAAGACCTACCAAGATTCAGATAGAGGCGATTCCTGTCGCTCTTCAAGGTGAGACTCGTGTGTAAAAATCTCTTTCTCTCTACCTGTCTCCCTCTCTCTAGCTGTCTTGCTCTACCTGTCTCACTCTGTCACTCTCGCTCTACCTGTCTCACTCTGTGTCACTCTCTCTACCGGTCTCACTTTTTGTGTGTGTCTCTGCCTGTCTCACTCTTTGTGTCTCTCTCTCCGTCTTGCTCTCTGTCTCTCTCTACCTGTCTCACTCTGTTTGTCTCACTTTTTGTGTGTCTCTTTCCATCTGTCTCAATCTGCCTTTCTCTCCCTACCTGTCTCACACGCTGTGTTTCTCTCTCTCTCTCAGGGAGGGATGTGATCGGTCTGGCCGAGACGGGTTCGGGGAAGACGGGTGCGTTCGCTCTGCCCATCCTGCAGTGTCTGCTGTCGTCCCCTCAGCGTCTCCACACGCTCGTCCTGACTCCCACCAGAGAGCTCGCCTTCCAGATCTCCGAACAGTTCGAGGCCCTGGGCTCCAGCATCGGTGTCAAAACGGGTCAGTTAGACACTCGAACACTTTCGTTTTGTTTTGTTGTTTTTATACCACAGCAGTTTGACCATGATTACAATTCTTACTTCATTAATGAACGAAATGCCGTACTTTTTCCCCGTTTACATTTTATGTTTATGGATCATTTGTGAAACTAGTTCATGGTGTCACTTAGATTACACGGTTTGTAATCTGTTTATTAGTGATGCCTCGTCTGTACGCGTCCCTGTGGGTGAGCCGTTACTATAGAAACAATAACGTATTAGAACGAGCTCATGTGCGACACGGATGAAGAAAAAGTTGGGGACAGTTTCAGAAGGCATTGCTTACAGTGACTTTGGCGTTATAACCCTCAACAGTTAGTGTGTTTCTTACAGCCGTCATTGTCGGTGGAATTGACATGATGTCACAGTCGCTGGTGCTGGCTAAGAAACCCCATGTAGTGATTGGTGAGTGAGTGTGTGTGTGTGTGTCAGTTTCTCCTATATTACCTTGAGAATACTAAAGAATTTAAAGTGTGTGTGTGTGTGTGTCAGCTACTCCTGGTAGACTAATAGACCATCTAGAGAACACAAAGGGATTTAATCTTCGAGCTCTGAAGTTCCTGGTGATGGATGAAGCGGATCGGATCCTCAACATGGACTTTGAGTCTGAGGTAACTTATGATTACTCATGATGCCCGTTAAGGCTAAAGCCGTTTCTCTAATCCTGAGCTTCTGTCTGTCTGTCAGGTTGATAAGATTCTGAAGGAGATCCCCAGAGAGAGACGCACCTTCCTGTTTTCTGCCACCATGACAAAAAAGGTACACACACTTTTCATGTTTCACTAATATGAGAGTGCTTTTCAGATTCTTAATTACTGCTGATTAATACTGATAAATGTGCATTATTCATTTCAGAACTTGTGTGTGTGTGCGTGTGTTGTATGTTTAGGTCCAGAAATTACAGAGAGCTGCCTTAAAGGATCCAGTGAAATGCGCCGTTTCTACCAAATACGCCACAGTGGACAAGCTGCAGCAATATTACATATTTATCCCGGCTAAATATAAGGTAGCACACAGGCACGTAGCAGAAACATTATACACATTTATAGTGCGGTGTTCTGGTTTGAAAAGGAAGATAACCTGGTATAACAATATCCCATTTTCACAGTATTGACTGACTAATTAAAACACACGCAACCTGGTCATGAAGATGAGAGAAACGTAGATATATTATTTAATATTGAATCTTTATACAAAAGTTTAAACCCCAATAAAAAGAAAACGTATGAAATCCCTTAATTTTTCTTCCTAATTTTGTGAGTGACAGTTTATCGTGTTATTAGAAGCAGAAAGATGGAGGGGCCGTGGGAGAAGTGCAGTGTCGCTCAGTCACAGATGGAGTGATGTTAGCGCTGTGTTTGGTGAAGTTAGGAACATGCTCGATGTTACAGCGCCGATGTTGTTTACACCAGCAGTGGATTAAACACAGGCAGAAGGGTTCTGTTGCGGAGTGTCACTGGAGTAAGAGAAGTGATTACTGGGTGGATGTTATTAGATGGAATTGCAGTGGTTTCCTACTTTATCAGGACGTGTTTCTGTAACACCTCTGATGGATTTTCACCTTTTCTCATGTTGCTCTCCCCTTCTTAACTACAGACGCAGTCCTCACAGCTGAAAGCAAAAGCTTAAACTGAGAGCAGATATCAGTCTCCATATGACACACCTGGGTCACAGGAAACACCTGCCGCTTGTCATGTTCCAATACTTGTGCTCACATGGAAAACTGGGTGGCTTGCTACAAAATGTGTTCTGTGGTGTTTAAAATATGTAGATGTAAATACCAGGGAATAGATCTGAACTCTCTTCTCATGTTCATCTTTTAATCTCACACACAGATGTGTTCAGTGCACAGCAAAAGCTATTTAACTGGCCCTGCTGTTCCAATACTTTTGGAGGGGTCTGCGGTTTGCGAAAGCTGACAGTGATCATACACTGATTAATAATCACGACCTTAATTTAAGTGCTAGCTTACATTCACCGTGTGTGTGTCTGTGTGTGTTTCAGGACTGCTACCTGGTCTCCATACTGAATGAATTGGCTGGGAACTCGTTCATGGTTTTCTGCAGCACGTGTAATAACACACAACGGGTGACGCTGTTACTGAGGAACCTGGGAATCACAGCCATACCGCTCCATGGACAAATGAGTCAGGTACACACACACACACATCTATGTCTTGACTTGTGTAAACACATTGTTGCCTCCTTGAGAAGGTAAAAACACATGCAATGTTACACACCTCGGGGGAGGGGCGCTACATCGGAGAAACCTGGGACTCACTGGTGTGTGTGTGTGTGTTTAGAATAAACGTCTAGGTACTCTGAATAAGTTTAAGTCGAAGTCTCGCTCTGTGCTGCTGGCGACAGACGTGGCCTCTCGTGGGTTAGACATTCCACATGTAGACTGTGTCATCAACTTTGACATCCCAACACACTCGAAGGTAACACATTAGTCATCACAGACGTGTACACAAACACGCACACATCACAGATCACACAAGTAACAAAAAGACAGTTCATGTTAATCATTCTGTCAGTGTATGAAGAGTGGCTGTAACGTGTGTGTGTGTGTGTGTGTGTGTGTGTTTGTGTTTCAGGACTACATCCACCGTGTGGGCAGAACGGCCCGAGCAGGACGATCTGGGAAATCCATCACATTCGTTACACAGTAATCCAATAAAGCACACTGTATTACATTAGATTAGATGCACTTTAAATCAGTGGTTTAATCACAATTAAGGATGATGTCACTGTAAATAAAATATTTAAAAATAAACATACACCTCATACAAGCAACATGTAGAAATAAGCTGTGTTCATGAACACCTCACTGAGCAATGCCGCTTTCTCATGGTGTGATGTGTGTCGTGTCTTCAGGTACGACGTGGAACTTTTCCAGCGAATTGAAACTCTGATTGGGAAGAAACTTCCTGCTTTTCCTACACAGGAAGAGGAAGTGATGATGCTAGTGGAGCGAGTGAGCGAGGCGCAGAGATTCGCTCGGCTCGTACGTCTCGTTTTTAACATTTAACACTTAACGCTGGCTGTGTTCACACGCACATGAACTGTTTCGGATTAAAAACCCACCTGAATCTTGCTGTCGGCGTGCGTGCGTGCAATTTGTCCCAAACTCTGAATTCTGGACAGCAACTTCATGTTCAGTGATCGACTCCTCGCTTTATCGGTCACTTTCCCTTTTCTCTCATCTTTCTTTCTCTCTCCACAGGAGATGAAGGAGCAGGGGGAAAAGAGGAAAAGGAAAGGAAGAGAGGAAGAAGGCGATGATGCTGAACACTCAAGTGGTGTGAGAAAAAAAGTGAAAGGAGGAAAATTTGCAGGAGGAAGGGGTGGCGGCTCCAGGAGAGGGCGCTAGACACACACGGCCTCAAATGAAACTTCCTTGTACATAATACATTAATGATACATCACTGTCTGTTTGACATTAAATAAATGTTTCTTCAAATTTCTGTGCAATCAGTTAATTTGCTTGTTATGCAGGTAACAGTCAGATTATGGAATTCAAACTATTCAGTTTCTTTCTAATGGGGAGAATTAAATGGCCCCATTTCATACCTTTCCACAGTCAGCAATTCTTTACCATGGAAATCTGGCTGTTTGTTTATATAATTAAAAATATGGAAATTATGTTTAGATTTTTGATCCAATTTAGACAAATATTTTCATATGGACCTTTTTTTAAAGAAATCATGCAATTATGGGATTTGTGCATACATCTGAAATCAGAAGTTTCCATTTTCAGTAGGTTATCGGTTCCTCTGTATGTCACAGAGAAAGTTAAACAGGAGCAATGGGCCGAGGATGGAAGCACTGCAGTCTTCTGTGTAACAGGCTGAGATACTGGAACACGGAGCATGGTCCAACAAACACAGGCATTCCCACCCTTGGGAGGGTAGATAATCACCAGAGACAAGGAGACCAACTCTTTAAAGCAGCTAATGCTGTATGGTAAAGAGTGGATAAGGCACTGGGCTTAAATCTAATGGGGTTTCCGTGTGTAGGTTTGAACCCTGCTTGTGATATATTAGCGCTAGTCTGTAGTTGTTGCTCCTGGTGTCGTGAGCTCTTCCTGCAGGATTTTGAGGGTACACAAGCCCTATCTTATGCACTACTGTTGTGACGGCTGCGTGGTTAAAGCATGAACTCCAAGGAGGGGTTCCACACAAAGGTTTGAACTCTGAGCTGACCATGCGTAGCTTATAGCTTGGAAACCTTTGTTTCTGCCATTCATTTCTGTTTTACAAGGGATTGAACATGACAGTGTCCTAGTGAATGCTACATGTAGCATTTTAGGTGAAGTTGCAACTTGTAATCCCAGACAAAACACAAAAATTTGCCGGGCAGGGGCTCGCTGGGGCCTGGGTCAGGAACATGTGCCTTGTTCTATGGAGAGGATTGCATTGGGCTGAGAAGGAAAGCATCTTGGCATTCATACAGTCCCCCCTAATGGAAGAATAGCCTTCCTGTCTGCTGGCAGTTCTGTCCTTTAGCATGACAGGCAGGGAAGCTGTTAACACAAAGGGCATATTGGAAAGCTCAGAACTAAAACAGACCAAGGAATTGCAGAGAAGACCTTCCTCAAGTCCATTGCTATAGGTGGTGTTAAGCAAGAGGACCATGCAAAGCAAATACATTGGAAACTGATGTCTTTTTTTACTCAATGTAGACAGAATTGTGCTAGGCTGAACAAGAGAGCACCTTGGACTTCACACTGCCATGTCTAATGTTAAAAAGAGACTCACTGTCAGGAAATAAAGCCCCAGTCTTGCACATGACAGGCAGAGATACTAGATATAAAGAATGCGTAGTCTGTCTCGCAAATGTGGATGTTCCTATACCTCAAGATCCTTGTGAAGTTTGAGACCTTATCCATGACCTCTTGCTGTTATTGCTGAGCTGTGATGTGGTTAAAATGTTGGATTTGAATTTTGGTGAAGTTGACTTTTGCTCTCTCAGGTGATGATCTCTTTTTTCACTCACACCATGGCATAATAAATGTGAACTCAGAAATTAGACAAGCCATGAAATCAGAGACAAGTCAGCTTTCTACCTCACAGTTGCGATGGCAGCGCGGTTAAGGCATTGGACTCGAACTCCAATGGTAGTTCCCCGTGCAGATTCGAATCCTGCTTACAGCGTGCTAGTTACGGTATGTGTTGTATGGACCTTCTTGTTGTGTGTAGTGACTTCATGAAGCATGTGCTTTGGAAGCCTCTGCTGATGTCTGTTTTACTTGAGGTAGAAGGAATTGCAGTGTGCTGAACAAGAACGCACCTTGGAATTCATACTGCCACTGCTAATAGGAAAAAGAGCCTCGCTGTGAGAATCGAATCCCCGTCTTGCACTTGACATGCAGAGATATTGTTCACTGTATTAGCAAAGAATGCATAATATAGTCTCACAAACATGGACGTACAAACCTTAAGGATACTTGAGAAGTTTTGAGAATCACAGAAGGCAAGGAATCAAGCATAACAACTCAGCGTTGTGCTTGTGTTATATTGATGAGAGTCTAAAGTGTTGCACTTGAAGCCTACTGAAATGATCCATACTCAGTGCATCAGGTGTAAGTTGCTGTTGTGCAGTGATAAAATGAGAAAATGTCCCATCACCTTTGGATAGTCAGTTCCTTCTCTGTTTACAAAGTGTCATCAAATGAGCTTCATTTCTAACATTAGCCGGCTATCTTGTTGCTAACCTTACTTGCTGTTGTTTGCTGTCTGGCTTATTGCTAAGCTACTTGCTGGGGTCTGCTGTTGTTGCTGTACTGCAATTTCAGTCCAGATTTTACATGAATAATTTAAGTCCACTATAGAACCAATAGCCATTCATGCCAATGACTGAAAAAGTAAGTTAAAGTAATTGTTTATGAGCTTTACTAGCTCTGGCAGAGCAAACGCAAAAGCATCAGTGTTTTTTCCACTTAAGAGGCACTACAAATGCAGCACAGTAAGGACAATATACTGGGCATTGTAAAGATGATTTGTATGTTGGAGAGGTTAGAAATTAGATGAGCCAAGGAATTGTAGACCAGGCTACTGTACAGGCTAATTGTAGACCAGGCTACTATGTCAGCTGCGATGGCTGAGCGGTTAAGGCGTTGGACTCGAACTCCAATGGGGTTTCTTCGCGCAGGGTCGAACCTTGCTTGCAGCGTATCATCATCACAGTAGGTGACTGTGTCATACAAATTCTTTGTGTGTGAAATGACCATGCACAGACCTCACTTTGTTTCAGAAAGAAACAGAAAGCTTTGTTTCTGTCTCATTGTTTATCTTGAGGTAGAAAGCTAAGCAAGAAAGCACCTTTCCACCAATCTACTGCCACATCTAATGGAAAACCTTCCCATTTTACAACACTTAGCAGGAGATACATGACTGTATATTACTACAGTTTTGAACATTCTCAGTTGCTTCTTATCTTCTTACATTTACATCAATTTGGCAGACACCCTTATCCAGAAGGACTTTCATGTATCTCATTCATACAACTGAGCACTATGAGAGGTAAAGACCTTGCTCAAAGGCCCTGTAGAGATGGGATATGAGCTCACAACCTTCTAATCAAGAGGCCAAAACTATCAGCTACTGCTAGGGTGACCAGACGTCCTCTTTTGCCCGGACATGTCCTCTTTTTGAGACCTAAAAATCGTCCGGGAATTTGTTCTACAGGAGCCTCAAACACGCCTACATCGAATTTCCATTGCGTTTCTGTGTGTGACATTACAAACTAGTCCCGCCCTTTCCCTACTCAGTTCTGTTCTCTTTGCATTGTGTGGACGTGAGTAGGGGGAGAGCTGAAGTAGAGCCTAGAAGTTTTGGATTGCACGGTCTGACTGTAGAGCTAACGTCACTGGTCGATAGCATTCTCTGTAAACATTTAATTGGTCAGTCTGCACCTCAGTAGCGCGAACTTCCCTGTTTACCACAAGCAAAGCACATGTGCCCAGCATCTCTGCAGCTATGCCCAAACGTAAATGTAAGTTCACAAAAGAATTTAGAAAGAAATTCCCATGGTTTTGATCCATATGAAGCCAAGTGCCTGACGTGTAAAGCAGGCACTTACGTGTCTGTAGCAAATAAAGGTGCAAACGACCTACAAGCACACATAAGTTCAGTCAAACATAAAACGGCAGCGAGGGGCGAGAGCTCATCATCCAAAGTCACAGAGTTTTTTCTAAGTGCAGCGGTCACTGCAGCAGAGGGTACCTATGCTTTTCACATGGTTGAGCACCATGAAAGCTACAGGTCAATGGACTGCACATCTGGCTTGTTAAGAAAGGTTTTCACAGATTCCCCAACAGCTCAAAAATTCTCTAGCGCTCGAACGAAGACAGAATCAATTGTAAATGTGATAGCCCCACATTCTGTTGACATTGCTCTAGAAGCACTTAAAGATATACCATACTGTGGCGTGTCTACTGATGGCAGCAATCATGGAGCAGTGAAAATATTCCCTCTACTCATTCAGTATTTTGATTGGAAGAACGGTGGTGTGCAAAGTAAATTACTTGAAATTAAAAGAACCCCAAATGAATCAGCTGACACTATTGCACAATACGTAAAAGACACACTGGAAAAGAATGGGATATTTTCTAAATGCATTGCATTTACTGGTGACAACTGCAATACAATGTTTGGAGGAATCCGGCGTAATGAGGAAGGAAACAATGTTTTTGCAAATTTAAAAAAGTCCTTGCAGAACACGGTGTGAACACTTATTGGTGTAGGCTGCCCAGCACATATTCTGAACAATTGTGTTCACCACGGAGCAGACACACTAGATGTTGACATTGAGCAAATCATTTTCAAAATTTATCAGCACTTCCACATCTACACTGTGCACGCAGAGAGTCTGAAGGAGTACTGCGAGTTTGCTGCTGTTGAATATAGAACTCTCCTCTCTCACAGCAAGACACGATGGCTGACATTATTCCCAGGGATTGAGAGGTTGCTACAGATGGATCCAGCTTTGAAAGCATTCTTTTTGTCGCAGGAAAAGCCACCAATGCAGATCAGGAAGTTTTTTGAAAGATTTACCTCTGGCAAATTTTTCACTCGTGTGTATTTCAGTTGCATATTCAAGAGATGGAGAGGGAGAACAATTCAGTTGTGGAAGTAAAGAGGATTCTGAACAGGGTCCAGAGCATGCTTCATGAACGCAAGATGAACAACTTCATGCCTCTTAAAGTCAGGAGTATGCTGGCACAAAAACAGAAGGATGGGTATGGTCAAAGGTGTGACCATTTCAGTGCTCAAGTACAGGACCTGTACAATTCATGTTTTGACTATCTAGAGAGATGGATGGCACCCATGGAGGAGTTTTCCACTTTTATGTGGATGGATCTGAGTGAAATTCCTGACTTTAATGACGTAGAGGGCTGTATCAGGAACCTAGCTGGAAAAGGGGTGGTAATTGATGATTCAAAGTGCATATGCTAATTATGCACAACAGGCACACGCTTTCTATTTACAAAGACAACGGGATTCATCGATGTAAAATCACAGCTGCAAACATATCTGTGTGTCATGAATGTCATGAATCCGACATAGACTTTTCTTAGGAACTTTCTTAAGATCAAGTTTAATTAAAAACTTAATTTTCCCCATTGGAAAAGGTCTGGCTATTCCACTGCTCTCCATTGTCAGTGCTTTGTAACAGTCAGAGATTTTACAACATCTTCAGGACAGAGTTTACTCTTCTTTGTGGTTTCTCAGTAACATGACAAGCTGTGTTCATCCTGTTTCACCTTGTTTCAAGAGGAAAAAAAGAGAGGCTTGTGAGAACAACTGTTTATAGCTGCTACAATGTAAGTGAGAACAGGAACTAACCTTTGTGATGGTTCGCAAAAATATGCAACTTTTAAAAAGGATAACTAGTATAGCATGTCATATATTCATTATACATAATTATAATAGTGAGTAAAGTGCTGTGGTGTAGGAGGAGTAAAACACTTGCTCTTACAGTATAATACTGGGGTTGGTGACAGTAACAGAGTCACTCAGTATCTTACTGTAACACACACACAGTGGTTTATACTGTATGTTACTTATTGTTTTTATGCTTTTGTTTCAGAACAAGAATGGGAGCGGGACAATCTAAACCTATTATCATAACAGTTGATAATAAAAGTCAATACAAATGGACCGTCTGCATTGGGGAGTGCCCTGTCCATAAACTACATCACAAAGTAATGCAGCCACTTACACATTTACATAAAGATATGACAATATCACAATGATTAAATTTCATTTATATTATGTGAAAGCATTATATTGTAGCATCTTCCGCCGTCCAAGCAAGACACCAGCAAGAACCAGAGGTCACAAAGGAGTCTGATGAAAACTCCAACCGGGGAAGCTCTTTATTAACAGGCTTGTGAAAAGGACAAGCTCTTAAAAGAACTGCGCAGTTTTCCCGCTCAGGAAGCAGTGCGTCATCAACACACAGGCACACATACCCACCTGGCCGACGACTGGCCAAAACACTATTCAATAGCCCCTCTTCCCGTGAACGGTAATAAATTAGTCCCAAAATAACCCAGTAAATCCAAATACACCTAAATACTTCCCCAAAATGCTAACTATACCCAAACACACAGAACTATTCACACAAAACACATAAACATGACTTACAATTCCCCCCCACAAAGCACGCTGGGAAAAACCCAGCCCATCCCGGAAGCGTCACTAGCAGCGCCGCTACAATATTAATGTTGTTTGATTCCATTTTTATATATATATTTTATTTATGTGTGTGTGAATATACAGACCTCAAGGTCATGTATCTGTTTCTGTGGATGTTCAGTTCACAGTTGAACCCAACCAAAAACGGTCATCAACTATACATTCAACCCACTTTATCCAGTTGAAGTATGGAGAGTGCTCAGAGATGGACTGTGTGAGCAATCCACATTTGTGGTACAAAATGGTAGGAGACCAGAACCCATATTTCACAATTCGAGAGAGTGGAGACCGCCGTGAAATACATCTGGACTGCAGCATAGATTATGAAGAGAAACAATCAAAATGCCCAAATTATGGTACGTCATTTGTTTCTGAAATATTTTATAAAAACATGTTTGGTGAATGCAACACAAATTGCACCCTAGTTTTGTCATTTATGTTTTGTTGCCATGGCATGACCAATCAGAAGTGCTCAGTCACCACATGTACTGTATATGGGAACAAAGAACTATTAGGTGAACAGGCACTGCATATTAGCAGAAAAAAAGGGCTTCATCTGAGCAGTGAGTGAGAGCTAATTTAGGTCATGTGGACAAGAACCCAAAAGAAAAAGCACTCTGTATGTGCAGGAGTATTTGGTTTCAGAAAAGCAGCTTTCTTCAAAAACAGGTTCTGTGCAGGTCATGTTCATGTACTAAACTGGTGCTAACCAGTCACATCACAATGTTTATTATGATTTATTTATGCCTTTTTGTTTTCAGTATATGCTTAAGACAACATGGGGAAGAATGGGGGGAAAAGAAAGGAAAAAATCAAACAAGAAAATATAGTAAAAAAAATACTGGGGCAGCATCCAGACAGGATTAACATGTTATCTAAGAAGGTCTGCCACATTTTGGAGAATTTCTGTTGTTCAGTGGGCTTCAATGAGACTATTATAATTTTTTTGTTAATACATAAAAGAAAAGCCATCTTTTATCCACTAAGTATAAGAAGGAGGATGGTTCTCTTCCAGTGAACTGGATTAAGACACCTTGTCTAGCGTGCCAGTAAAGGGGTGGGACTGTCAGTCATACCAGCTCACATGCCAATTAGCTCATGTGACATTAATTATTATGAAAAAAGGCTGCTTTTTTGGCACATTATTAAGTGATAACTTGTTCTAGCATACTCTGATGTGAGTGTGACGGTTCCTGTTTCGGCCTGGCGATGATCACATCAGCGTCATGTCGGGGAAACCATAACCGCCCATGAATGTAAATGTGGTAGTAAGGACACAGATTCCTCAGTTGTGCTCCAACTTGTGGCTTTATTTCTCTGCACAAAACATGCACATGTAA
>JAQMYM010000021.1:503006-523351 GCA_030014255.1 Parauchenoglanis ngamensis
TCTTAAGTGTGAGTGTGTGGCTGTCGGTGTGTTTAGGTAAACAGTTAGCGAGGGTGAGGTTGTTTCCTGTTTCTCTAGCTAGCTAGGCTACCTAGGGATGAGTAGGCACAATACACATCTACTCCGAGATACAGATATTAATATATGCTAACCTATTTAACTTTTAATAATTATAATAATCCTATTTCTAAATGTCTAGAAGTGTGTCTGGCTCGTTAGAATTATCCATGCTAATCTACAGGAGGCTAATCCAGTATCTTAGCCTCACATGATGTTTAATGGACAAAGAGTGTAATCCCGTCCTGCCTCCTGTGCACTCTGCAGAAAGGGTGGCAGTGGGGTGGAACTTTTATTGGCTATTATCTTAAATGTACAACTCTACTTTCTCAGTGTGTGTGTGTCCTTCCATTGGACTTGAGGCCATGTTCATCTTGGTTTTTGTGCTTTTGTCATGTGACTTATTTCTTGCAGTCAATCAAGGTGCCAGTCAGACAAACGAGCAATAGTTTTTCCATTGATGTTCTATGTATAATGTAAAACATGTTATAAACTGTGATCTTCCCTGTAATAAGGTTTTTTTTTTCCATTAAATAGTCACATGTTGAACCCAGTGCAGTTTGGTACATCATGTCAGCTCTTTCCTGCCTGAAGCTTCACGCTCCGTGTGCTTTATTGCTAACGCCCGTCTCCCGCTGTGTTTCAGTGGAACGCCGTGGCTCTGTGGGCGTGGGACATCGTGGTGGATAACTGTGCCATCTGCAGGAACCACATCATGGACCTGTGTGAGTGTGGGCCTCACGACTGTTCGTCACCTTGCCATGGAGCCTCTGTAACCCAAATCAGAAACATCACCTTTACGTTACATGCGGTTGATTAGCCAGTGATGTGGTTGGTGTCTGACGCTAATGTAAAATAAAGCTCATAGCAGCACCAGGGTACCTAAAATTGGCACTGGAGAGTCACAGCCTAAAGCATTTGCTGTATGACTGAGTAAAGGATTTCGGTGCCAGAATATCATCCGGAATCACAAGTTAAAATCCCAGCAGTCTGTAGCAGGAAGGCCAAGGCCCTGTTCACACCTGGTATTAACATCTGTCCCGACTGATCTGATCACAGCTGTATACACCTGGCATTATGAATGTGTCTCCAGTGTGGTCACATGGCATCAGATCTCATATTTATCATTTTGCTAACTGCAGGCTTGTTTCATACATTTGATCTCTTGAACCTTTACAAGCTGTTGCAAACATTTCAGTCATGTGATCTGCTAACAAAACTTATAAATGAGTGAGATGAGGCCACTAAACCAGCTGCTGTTACAGTTGTCTGTTACCATAGTGACCATGAGCTCCACAGTTCAGCGCCTTTATCAGGCAGTCTTACGATGATGCGGCCGAACAAGCCGTCCTTCGCTACGGTCCAGCTGCGAACGGAGCCTGAGAGAGCAAAATCGTCCATGCGCAGGTGTCCACTTTATTAGGAACACCTGTGCGCCTGCACATTCAGGCAGTTAGCATGAATATGCCTACGATCATGCAGATACAGGTCAAGGGCTTCAGTTCATGTTTATATCAAACATCAGCATGAAGAAAAAGCATTCGATTGAGTTTTCATTTCAGAAACTGCTGATCTTGGGATTTTCACACACACCAGTGTCTAAAATGGCCAGACTGGTCTAAAAAACACCAGACCAGGCTCCGTAACATGGTGACAGTCATGCGATTGTGTTGAATGATTCCTCGGACGATCCTGTGGAGCGTTTGGGCTAACGTTTCTTCAGTTCCTCTCTCTCCGCTTTAGTTCCCACTCGCAGTCGGGTCCCACTTCCTGTTTGATGCGTCTGTGTATTTTGTGTGCGTGTTTGCAGGTATAGAGTGTCAGGCCAATCAGGCTTCTGCCACATCGGAGGAGTGCACAGTAGCCTGGGGAGTGTGTAATGTAAGACACACACACAAGCGCTCCAGTTCTTCACTGCATTTCTCTACCTCATTGTTTTGGATGTAATAAAGTAGAAGTCAGTATGCATCAGTGTACAGGTCATGTAAGTGGTGGTGTGTGTGTGTGTGTGTGTGTGCGTGTGTGTGCAGCACGCGTTTCACTTCCACTGCATCTCCCGCTGGCTGAAGACGAGGCAGGTGTGTCCTCTGGACAACAGGGAGTGGGAGTTCCAGAAGTGAGTGCCGTTTCACACGTTTACACTCAGAGTATCACTGCTAAAACCACCAGGCTGTAAATGTGACTGCGTGCTGCTCCCCATGTCGCCCGAGCCCACACACCCGTGCTGTACAAGCTTACACTTTATATATTTGTATACCATGGGACGGTGTGTGTATTTGTGATTACTGACTGGAATTTTGTTTGCTCTGGTTTTCAGGTATGGACACTGAACTCTGCAGCCAGCCTACATTTTTGTTAATGTTTAAATACATTTGTAGTTTTTAAAGGCAACTTGTGTTGCCTTTCAAAAGTATAAATAATGTCTTGCTGTTCTATAAAACTCTGAGTAACAGAATGTTGTAGTTCCTGTTACCAGCCTGCAGTCGATTATTTCCTACAAGACCAAGTCTCCGGGTGTTTTATTCCTCTTATACCACAGTCATAAGAATTACAGTTAATGAATCACGCATGTTATTCTACAATAATAAGTAACTAAACTGATCAAAAGGAGCCTATATCTTTCCTTAATAACTAATATTTAATATTGCTGGTGAAACTAACAGCTTGGTATAGGAATAAAACTTGCGCTTGGTAATGTAAAAAGGGTGGAACTCACCACCACTGTGACTGTACGAACTGTTCCAGGTTATTAATAAAAATTTCACTTTACAACCATATGTTTCTTTATTCCATTTTTTCTTGCCAGGTATTTAATTTCCGTACGCCTTAAACAGTTCTTTTAGAAAGTTATTTTGTGGTTCTTTTCCTCCAGTATTAAAAATCTACAGCCATCAGATCTGCAACAACCAAAACGTTTATTGATTAAATTAATCATTCAGAGCCATCTGAGATAAAAATGCTCCTGGATCGGCGGAACAAACATTTCTCCATGTGGTTTTCCTCTGGTTGGTCTTTGTTTTTGACAGAACAGGGCAGAAAATAACAATCCAGAAAACTTTAGTTAAGATCTGAGTGGATGGAATGATCAGTTTAACTCTTAAAATAATCTTCCTTTGATTTGGGGTAAAAGTACAATAAAAGAGCAGATTGGAACACAGTCAGGGTCAAAAGAAGGCCAGACATTTAATCAGTCCAAATAAATGCAGGTTCAGTTATAGAGGCAGTGTTTCCTGTTACATAGCCCAGTTATGTTTACAGTGTCATTCAGGAAGTGTTAAACTGAGACCACACCCCCTTTTGCCTTTTATGGTTTATACTGATTAGCTGTTCCCTACTCCTAAGTCCTTGACGATGATGTTCCAATGCTCTTAAATAGCCACAAGGTCTAGCGTACGAGTTAAACAGCATTTACTACACATGATCTCACCTCTATCCAGTCAATCACCCGTGTTAGCGCAGAGGAAGAAATAAATCAATATAAGCGAGAGAGAAAACGAGAGCAAGTGCCATTTCATAGCATCGACCGCGTCACTACACACACTAGGCCTGCGGGCCGCTGAACTTGGAGCTCAGTTTGTTGATGAGCGCCATGATCTTCGGGTTGCCCTGGTACTTGGAGATATTGGCTGGATTCTGAGCCACGTCCTGGAAGGCTGCCATCACTTCAGGGTCCTACACACACACACACACACACACACTTTGAGATTATATTGACTGCATCAATTATTAAAAAAACATGAACAAACAAAAACACACTCGGTGACAAATACCTCAACAATCGTTTATCGTTATTGCTAGAGCAGCTAAAACAGCGATTTAAAAAAAAGGATAAAATTTCTCGAACTTGAGTGATCGCGACCGGGTTTGGAGCCTGAAAAAAGAGCACCAGCTTGTTTTCCCCAGGATGACGGCGTATTCGTATGAAAAAGAAAGCTTTGGAGCTTTGCTGATCTGTTTAAGCAGAGTACAGAGGATCAAGAGGACGGACTGAAAGACTAAAGCGCTGCCGCATCGGCGTCCCTAGGCAGGAATGAAGTAAGGGTAATGTAGGAACCCTGTTAACTGAAAATGAGGTTTAAATCAGAAGTTGGACATTTTTGCCATTGTTGATTATAATGATTGACAGTCTAGTCATTCGGGTGGATTTCTGCTTTAAAGACATAAACGAATCTTTTTTACTGACTGGTCTTGATTTGAGGAGCATTTTAAGGTTGATTTTACTGCATTATAACTGCAATGATTGGTTGGTTCCACACCTTCATGGCCATGAGCACCTCAGGGTCGTTAAATAGCTCCTGCAGGCCGGGCATGCCGAACGGAGCGCCGCCGGGAAAACCTCCGGCACCTGCGGGAGCAGAGAAACAAACACCACCATAACTAACACCCAGAGAGCTTGTTATTCAAGCTGCGTCAAACAGACCCGTGTTAATTACTCACACACGCACACGCACTCACACACGTGTACCTGGGAAGCCTCCTTGTGCTCCTCCACTTGCCTGCTGCCTAGCTTCCTGCTCCTACACACACACACACACACTTGTGTTAAGAGTACACTCTATCAGATGGGGTGTAAAGGCACTACAACTCTCTGTCTCACCCTCTGTGCTCGCTCGTGCTCCTCCCTCGCTTTCTTCACTCGCTCCTGCCTCTCTCTGATCTCTCTCTCCTCTCGTTTACGCTCGTATTTACGCCGATGCTCCTGGATCTTGTTGGCCTGTGAAGGGACACACACACACACACACACACACACACACAGAGCACACAGTGAGATAGCAAATACCAACAAACAAAAAGTGGGAGATTCAGAAGTTCGGTGTGTGTGTATACACACTTTGGGCTGAACCTCCTTCAGCATGGCACTGGCATCATCATCATAGTCCAGTTTGCAGGCTGTGGCCAAGTCTTTAGCTGCTTCCTCCCAGTGACCGAGTAACCTGAGGGGGGGAGGGGGTGTGAGCTGTGACGTTCTCTCTCACACACACACACACACACACACACACACACACACACACACACACACACGTAGTGAGCAGTGATAGTGCACTTCCTCACCTGTGTGCTTTTCCTCTCCACTTATATGGTTGTGCTGAGTCGGGGTTTATAGCTATCGCTCTGTCACAGTCTCGAATCGCAGCGTTTGGCTTCTGCATCCTGATGTACACACTGACACACACACACACACACACACACTTCACAAAGAACACTGTGCAACAATGAAAACACAGTTACACTTATACTAGCTTTCATTACTTAGCTTTTGTGTGTGTTACCTGGCTCTCTTGCTGAGTGTGTGTGTGTGTGTGTGTGTTACCTGGCTCTCTTGGCGTAGAGTATAGCTGACCGTGGATTCAATTTGATGGCTTCAGCGAACAGATCCAGAGCTTTCTGCAGCTCTCCTACACACACACACACACACACACACACTCTTCTTACTACATTGTTTGAATCAGTTTTTTCTCTTACACACACACACACTGATCCTGAATCAGCTCCAGCAACTAAAACAACTGTAATAACACCTGCAGTAGTGGTGGTGGTGGGTGTGTGTGTGTGTGCGCTCCTCACCCTCTCCCAGTGCGTCGATGGCCTCCATCTTCTTCTCATTGGCCTGGTCAATCATCTCCTCTGTCACCTGAAATGTTGAAGAGGAAACTGCATCAGACCACACCTTCTCTACACTCTGCTCTTCAATACAGCTGTGTCAGTTAGGGAAAGTAATGGCACCCCCCAAGATGACCTAAAGTAAATCTTATGTCTGTTGAGGATAAGTCAGTAGCAAACCCGCCCGCACCTCCAGGTTCTCATAGTCGCCCATGTCCTGATCCTCGTCCGTGTCCGGGTCGATCACGCCGTCCCTCTCGATCTCTGTACAGGAGAAACATTTCACGTCCTTTACTCGTCAGGTGCTTCACCATCACATGTACACAGACAGGAGTTACACTGTACCATTACCTAATTCACTCTCCTCGCTCTCAGAGGGGGGGGCCAGCTCTGCCTCAGGGGGCGGGGCAGCTTTAGGAGGCGGGGCAGCGTCGCATGGACAGCTTCCCTGTGTGGAGGCCAGAACAGCCATGTTGAGTATTTTGTGGATTTCTTTACTGACACTGTGCAGAAGGACATGAGCTCCAGGCTAGCAAGCGGCACATCATTTATAGGTGGTCTCTAGCTAAAGTGGCTTGTGGGCGTGGCCTCGCCATCATGTTTAGATCTGATGAGAAATGGCAGTAGCTTTCATAGCTAAATAACTATTCAAAAACAAATTAAAAAACGAACTGGAAACCAGTTGTGTGATTCATGCGTTACTCCCTCGGCTTCGTACTAGCTTCACTCACATGTAACTAATTACAAAACTAGCTAGCTACACACACACACACACACACACCAGAAGCACAGACGACCGCCGAGCTTTCTTCCAAGCTTTATTTTTCTTCCCAATGTCTCTATACACATTTAATGACAGGCTGTATATGACAAGATGAGACTGCAAGAAGGGATTAAAGTTGTGATCGGGGACCTAAAGAAACGTCGCACTCCAAGACTGGCTCGATAAACAAAATACATGGAACGGCGTTACGTAATCAGGACAGAAAAGGTATTCCGTTAAAGTCACAGAAAAACCACTATAATCAGATTACTGATACATTTAGTAATTATTCTTTACAGGATTACAATATTATGAAATGCATAAGGGCCGCAACCACTAATCAACAAAATCAATAAAAATCAATAAAAATCGATAAAAATAATTGCCAATAATTTCATTGTTAGTCGAACTGCATTATGAAACACACTGCGAACGCACTAACGCAGTTCATCTAATTACCACAAAATGAATGTAAGTTACTGACTTCAGTTTTAGCAGGTGATTAGTAACTGTATCAGGACATTTTTACAGTAACCCTCAAGACACTGGAATCATTTGAGACGATCATTTGCGTCTGTAACTTTGTCTAATTTGCATGAAATGAGAAGAATCCCTGCTTAAACGGTGCGTCATTGCTGAAATTGCAGCTTTGTGTCCCACACGTAACATGCAACCCGAGCGTCGCGTTTCTGCTGCACGGTGTGAACGTCAGGTTAGTGTGTGTCTGAGCTGTATAGTCACAAGTGGCGGGTTTGGAGTCTGAACATGTCTCACACATCAACACTCTGTTCTTCACCTGGCAGCCTGAGTTTTTAGGCAGTGGTGGAAGAGTTGCTCCCATTCTGAAACACACACACACACACACACACAAAGGCTGAATGAGTAATGTGTCTCACACAGATAGAGTACACTGGAACTTACTAGGCTAGGAAAAGTTCACTGAAAAGTGGGCATGTCCATGCATGCATACACAACTCACACACACTCGAACTGAGCCTGCAGTGTGAGATCAGGAGTGTATTCCCTACACCATAAGCGCGTGATGATGGTTAGTTTCCTCACCCCTGCAGCCAGGTCCGGAAGAACTCCATCTCGGGAAGGTGCAGCACACCTGGGTTCTCCTTACACACCTGCACGAAGCCCTTCAGCTCGGACACTTTCCGCGGGTCCATCACCAATACCTGACAACTACAACAACAAACAATTAACTTATGTATCACTTTATCCCGCTTATCACACAGCTCTGAGTGCTTCATTAAACTGGGCATCAACATGGCTAGAGTGCACTCATCATTTTCAGTTACCCTTTTAAATAAACCGATTTATAACCCTGTGTGTGTGAAAGCGCAGCGCTTTTAATACACGATAAACCATAACTGGAGCAGCACGCGCACGTTTAGGTTGCAGGAATACGTCACGCTGGATTAATCGCGCGCCCTTAGAATAGAACCTTCTGGAACGAGGCGAACTAACGGCTACATTAGCCCGTATTCCGACGCTACCTGGTGTAAGATGAGACAGGAACCGAACAAGCCTTATTTCCTCCGAGCTTAAAACCCGCAACTCGCAAAAACCGTAAGCGAAAAGTCTGCGCTGTGATTTGAGAGCAGAGAATTGCACGCAGGCGCGAAATGAACCTGAAACTCTTCAACCAAATCACGGGTCCTGCTACAAATCGCGTCGCGCACTGAATGTCGTCAAAGCGACACTGACCAATCAGAGAATGCGAAAGCCTCGTCGCGTGGGTTGGCGTTTCCATGGCAACATTGAAGGCTCGGAACTTCCGCGCTGAGGCATTAAATATATCCTATATTTCCTATAAATTTTTTCTTTTTTAAATATTTCTAATTTAGTATTTCTTAATTTTTTTAAAATAATTTTTATTATTGTTGAAAATGGCCTTATAATACTACATTTCATGACGTGGAATTTTTTTAGTTTTGCTTTTTAATTTTCTTTTACATAATCAATATAACATTTTTACTTTATTAATCAGAATAATTTCACGCTTTCACCCTCATTTCTCTTAGTGTTCTAATTACCGATTTAAAAATGAAAAATCCCGTATTGTACTTTTTTTTAATCTCTAACAGTAATTTTTCCACTTTTTTCCCTTTCTGTTTGTTTCTTCTCATCCAAAATGCATGTTTTTCTGATTATTAATTTTTTAAAGCTTTAAGCTTATTTTAAGCTTTGTTTAGCCTTGTATAATGTTAAATTAATTTTATTGCATGTTTATATTTAGAGATTAAAAACAAATAAACACAAGGAATAGCTACATGTTATGAGTTTTAGTTCCGGAACAGATAGTAAAGTGGGCGGGGCTGACCTTGACCGCGCATGCGCACTGACCGCTGTGTCTCATGTCCTCCGTGTTACAGCCGGAGTGTCACTTTCCTGTCTCTGTTTGTGTTTGTTTGTTTATGTCATGAATTCGAACGTTTTGCACGCGAGTAAAGTAAAATGCTGCAGTTTCCCGCTACATTACTGAGATCTGCAGTGCACACTCACCTGAGCTCAGGTACCAGTTATTCTCATCCCTTTCCACCTGTCTCTCTCTCTCTCTCTCTCTCTCTCTCTCACAGGATACTTTGTGTCCCTGCAGGTGTGTTAAAGCGTGTGTGCAGAAGTGTGTGGGCCAAAACTGAAGGATGGAAGACCAAGAAAATACCTCAGAGATACCTGGGACAGCCGAGTCCCTACACACACCCTCACCTCATCAAACACGGTGAGAAGGACATACACACACTTTAGTGGACTTAATTTCCTATTTGAAGTAATAATGACATGCAGGACAAAAGAGTTCTTCATTTATCTGTGTATTCCTTTCATGCTCTCTCTCTCTCCCTGTCTGTCTCTCTCTGTCTCTCTCTCACACACATCCCCCGACCCCCCGTTTGTCTGTCCCACAGGCGAGGTGACGCCCGGTGTGACTCAGACTGAGTATGAGATGCGTCGGCAGTGTCTGGCGTCCCTGATCGAGTCCCGTGTCCCCGACTCGTCCCACGTCCTCGTTATCCTGTCTCACCCGGTGTGCTACATGACTAACGACATCCCGTACCCGTTTCATCAGAACCAGGACTTCCTGTACTTGACGGGCGTGCTGGAGCCCGACTGTGCCCTCGTCATGTACGGCTCGCCCCGCCCCGACCGCGCCCTGCTCTTTGTCCCGCCCAGAGACCCCGCCCGGGAGTTATGGGACGGCCCCAGGTCAGGGCGAGACGGAGCCGCGGCGCTCACCGGCATCCAGACCGTCCACAGCATCGAAGAGCTTGGCGTCGTCCTCAACGCTGTTAAAGGTAAAGCACACGGATACACACAAGGGTGTGAGACACAGACAGACAGACAGATGGGAAGGCAGACAGGTAGAGCAACAGAGACACAGAGAAAAAAACATAGACAGAATGATATGTAGAAGAATAGAGAGATTGGCTAAAAAGATAGATGAGTAGATAAACAGTTTAAATAATGGACAGTCTTTCTCTCTCTGTCTGTCTCTCCCTCTGTGTCTCTCTCTGTCTCTCTGTCTGTCTCTCCCTCTCTCTGTCTGTCTCTCGCTCTCTCTCAGGATCTGTGGTGTGGTATGACAGTTCTCAGCCGGTTCATCCTCGTCTCCATGAGGCCCACGTGCGCCCCCTGCTGGAGCGACAGGTGTCGGTTCGCCTGCTGCGGCCGCTCACCCACTCTCTCCGGGCGATAAAGAGTCCGGCTGAGGTGGCGCTGATGAAGCAGGCCGGACGCATCACTGCACACGTACGTACTGTTTCGTTTCATTCGTTTACTCCTTTATCTGTTTCCTTTTCTCCCGAGAAATGATGAGGTGATGATTACTCGTGAACAAAATCGTTTTATTACACTTGATCCCATGGCTGTGTTGGACTCTGGACACTGATTGGCCTGAAGGGTTGTAACATCACCGCAGTTTTAGATTGATTTGGGTGTGAACTGATTGATCTCATGTGTTTTAAGGCTTTCAGGAGAACCATGGCCATATGCCGAGGGGACATCGACGAGGCGCTAATCTACGCTAAGGTAAATTTAAAAAGGTGCTAATCAATGCTACATAAACATGTAGGAGGTGCTAATATGTGTACCTGACGTTAATCTGTGCTGTGAGAAAGGGTGAAGTGCGATTAAAAACATGCTCAGATCACAGACACAGCGTGCTGTGTATGAAATGAGGAAATAAATTATTTTATTTTTTATCCTGTTCATCTTGCAAATTGTCTCCCTTCAGTTTGACTTCGAGTGTCGAGCACACGGTGCTAACTTCTTAGCGTATCCTCCGGTGGTTGCCGGTGGAAACCGAGCGAACACACTTCACTACATCAGCAACAACCAGATCGTCAAGGTAACGTAAATCACACATTCGTTAATATTTCATCTCTTCATATCACAGTGATGATGGCAGTTTAATATTATACAGTATTAATGAGGAGTGAGTGAGCCAGATAACCATGGAAATGATTTCAGCCTCTATATCTAACTTTAATGCTAGCTAGCGAGATTTGTGTGTAGCCTGTCAAGTTAGTGCGCTTCCTTAATGTCTCTCTCTCTCTCTCTCTCAGGATGGAGAGATGGTGCTGTTGGATGGAGGGTGTGAATATTTTGGCTACGTCAGTGATGTCACACGCACATGGCCCGTGAGTGGAAAGTGAGTGACGTCACCAGTCACGACCCTGAAGCCCTGTGTTAGAATGAACAGTGAATGAACTTCATGATGAATGAACATAAAGTGCGCTTTTAGAGGAGTCAGATTATCCTTCAAATCAAAATAGCGAATTAAAAGTGTGATTAAAATCCCTGACCCACACGCCCGTTCCGATTTCATCACCCTGATTTAGTAGCCCATGGCGTTAGTGAACATGTGGAACTGCTGCAGGACGATGTAATAAACTACATGCTGGATCGAGTGCTATTCTCTGCGCTGCTGAGTAATGAGTGTGGAAGCCATTTAAACCAGAGATTAAAGTGATTGTAACTATTCCTGCAGCAATGTATTTGTGATGTGCTAGACTCCTATTAGAGTTATTTCAGCACTCGCATCTTCTCCGTGTATTGTATCACTGTGTTCATCTTTTTTATTTTTAAGATGCCTCTTGGTTTTTATTTTACACTGTGTTACATTTAACAGCAAAGAGAATACACTATTTACTTCTTCAGTCTGCATTTTCTATCCCTGATATTTTGGGGTTTAAAGGTAAGTGTTTGTGCTTAAAGGCAGTGACAATCCACTCGAGTAGCTGCGCAACATGACTCTGAATATGACAAACTTTCCCCAAAGTAAATATTTATCTAATCTTTGGCTTTAAGTTGCTGAATCTGAAAATGGTCCATAATAATCTATTATCTGATAACTGTTTATCTGTCCATTCTGTGTGTGTGTGTGTGTGTGTGTGTGTGTGTGTGTGTGTGTGCGCGCGTGCAGGTTCAGTGAGGTTCAGCGCGGTGTGTATGAGGCCGTGTTAGAGGTACAGTCAGCATGTTTGTCTCTGTGTGTTCCTGGAGTCAGTCTGGATCATATTTACTCGTCCATGCTCACACTGCTGGCCAAACAGCTGCTGCAGCTCGGTGTGTTACCTCACGACACTGACCACGCCGACGCACTCAAGGTATTCACACACTGCTTCTTACTAACTCCTCACATACGGCTCACTCACACACACACACAGCAATCACAGTCAATGTTGCCATCCTAAAGTTGATTATTTCCCTTTTATTTATTTATCTATTTATTTTATACCACAGCAGTTCATCAACAATTGTAATTTTTTCTTTATTAAACAATGTCTCATCATACGTTTTGTCTGTCTTTTAGTGGAATGTTCTGACCCAACGTAGCTAATGTTCTCACATTCATAAACAGTCGTTCCCTCACCAGACTCTCTTTTTCAAAGCGCTGCCACTGGAGACTCCTTCCTTACATGTTCCAGAAACATCTCCTTATAGAAAACTTCACCAGATCAGAGATTCCATGTGTTTTTTTCTGTAAAATAATTAGATTTGGTTACTTTTACATCTGCTATGGAGCACCCAGGCTTCACTCTAACAGCCAAATACACTGGCACCAACATTACAACACATTACTTGTTTTGATTAATAACGGTTATAAAATAGATTAATAAATCCTATCTTGAGTTTGGATGTAAAATGCATTGCAAACTGTTTTTTGTTGCATCACATTGTATCCAATCTAATAGCCCAAGTTGTGTTCCAGGGTTAACTCTGTTTTCATTCCCTGTATGCTCTTTGCCTTCTTATATAGTTGTATCTTTTATCTGTCTGTTTCTCATCTCTTTTTTTCTTTTCTCTCTCTCACTTATGCCATGCATGATTGTCTTCTCTTTATTTGCTCTTTGTGGCGTGATTGTTACTCACTGTACTCTCTCTCTCTCTCTCTCTCTCCGCTCCAGGCTGCGCGGCGTTACTGTCCCCATCACGTAGGTCATTACCTGGGTATGGATGTACACGACACACCCGAGCTGTCTCGCTCTCAGCCCCTGCAGGCCGGCATGGCTGTCACCGTCGAGCCCGGTGAGAAACACTCACATCGCTCCTCATCTACATGTTTTAATCTAAACACTCAGTCACTGAACTGTGTTTCTCACATTGAATGACCCATGTATATGATAATGTGCTCTATAAATAAACTTGCCTTGCCTAAACTTGCCTTGGCTAACAAAACTATAATCACTGAAGATAAGGAATTCACATCCTTTGGAACTTGGTGTGTGTTATTTTATAGATTTCATGACATTTGATTGGCACAGTTAATAAAAATGTGTGTAATATTAATGTGTTTGTGGTCTTGATGTATCCAAACATGATCCAGCCAACTTTGTGCTCATAATCAGGAGGTTGTGAGTTTAAAACTGACAAACTGCAGCTATTCGCTTATTAGCCAATAAGAAGTTAGCTGTTAATTCTTATTGATTCGTGCTCTCTCTCTCACCCTCTTTCTCAACAGGTCTGTACTTCAGTGAGGATGACGAGTCGTGTCCGCAGCACTTCCGTGGTCTCGGTGTGCGCATAGAAGACGACGTGGTGATCCAAGAACAAGGTGGTCCCCTGATCCTGTCTGCACACACTCCAAAATCGGTGTGTGATGTGGAAAAGGCCTGTGCACCATCGAACGGATGATGGACTGCTCCTGGTTCTGCATTACTCTAATCACCTTTGCGTTCAGTACTCTTCATGAAGTACCCTTGTCTCAGGAAGCTACAAGAGTGAGGAAGTGTCGTTTAGGAGACAGCCGAGCACCGGAGACACGCCGTAACTCACTCACTGACAGTGTGCACCATGAGGCTGTGTGTGTGTAAAATATTAATGTAAATTACCTCATCTGATTCCTTTCTGGAAATGTTTTTCCAATCACAATAAAATTGTAATTTTAAGAAAAGCTGTGTTCACAGGTTTCCGTAATAATGCTGTAATTAAAATTGAAGCATGAGGGATGAAGCTTCAGTAAACAAGACGTTTGTAATAAAATATTCTGACAGCTATAAATTCTCACAGGACAGCTGAACATCCACAGGTCTGCATCACACATGGTGGTACGGTCGCCCATGTTGTTATGATTATAAAAGTCTCTAGTGCGGACAGGACGGAGACAAAGTGATGGAACCCAAATTATATAACTAGGTGATTTAATTTTCTTCCTCTTGACTGATAAGCTTCTAAAAAAAATCATTTTTCCACTCAAGATAACAGATATGACTGAAATGATCAGTGTTCAGGAAAACAGATTATGAATTTTTCTCAGGTATAGCAAGAAAGATGGATTAAAGAACACGCTTATCGCTGATTAAATGCCCACTCATTCCTTATCCTGCTGCTTTATATCGTATTTGACACATTTTAATGTGTTTCCTGCTCAAACTCACTTTTACTTAGCAGCTCATTAACACAGCATTTCTGAGGTAAAGTAGGTTTAGGGAGCTGTGTTTGTACTCTTAAATCAAATATTCCTGGGATGACGCGTCTGATTTCTGATCTAAAGGCTTCTACATGGGGAAAAACATGGATGGTAACTGATCGAACAAATTTACTGGCCTGCTTTAACATATTTATCAGTGTTAACCATTTATTTGTCTACCGACAACACTAAGCACCCCCCAGAACCCCTAGTCTCTCGATACGGTGATCGTCTTCACCCTCGTGTCATTCCCTAGTAATGGAGCCACAAATCACCTGAATGAACAAAAAATTCATCAAAGGGCGTAAGCAAGGCCGAGGTCCTCGAGGTGGGCTCTGAGACACATTAAAACAGGAAATTACGCTGTTTATTCAGCTGCGAGATGGTTTTATTCATAAATATTTGATTTGATACTGAACCTATTGCGTAATATAGCCTGTTTTTCCTGCACTGTGACGTAGTAAAACAGAGAAGCCGTTTAAAGACCTGGGAAAGGCTGTGTTGTGAGGGCTGATTTCAGAAAAGCAGCATTTTTAAAGGGCTTTCAAGTGGTTAAACTACCAACATGGAGAATTTTAAGGAAGTGTGAAGCGAACCAGGCGTTAGCTCGAAGTCAGGGCAGTTCAGCTAACAGTCTCCTCATGAATGTGTACAACTACGCTTATAATATAATGAAATTTGAAGAACAAATGAGGAATTCGCGTTGAATCGTTGGAACTATCGTGATATTTATCGACAAATCCAAGGCGGCCTGTCAGGGTTCCTCAGAGACACGGCTCTGTCTCGCCACCTTGCATTTCTCCTCAGGAAAAAAAAATGTAAAACTGATTGAAAAAGCAAAACATAAATCAGAGAGCTTTCAAATCCGAAATAATCCGGGAAAAGCCGAGCACCGACACCGGATCCCTCTCCTTTCCCCCCTCCTTTCCCCCTGTAATGTACCTCCAACCCTCCCTCTTTCCCTTCAGTGCCAAAAGGAGGAGAAACAACAAGCCGCCATTTTGTTTTGTGCGGCCAGAGGAGCGGAGGAGGCACGAGAGGCAGACCGAGCTGAGCCGCTCCAACCCCGGCCACGGAACGCACCGACATCCGCCGTCTTCTCACAGAACACGAGAAAGACGAACGGAGGGAGAAAAACCCGAAAGGTGGTGATACAAAATAGAAAAATTCACTCGGTGAAAATCTGAAGAAGAGGCGGAAGGGGATTTAAAAAAAACGGGAGGAAAAAACCCTGCGGAGGAGACGAGAGACGGAGAGAAAGAGGAAAGAGGAAAAAAAAATAATAGATTTTCTCTTTTAGACTTTTTCCGTCGGCGAGGACGGAATGGATGCACTGCTTAGGAAATGAAAAGACGGAGGACGGCGTAAAAGTGAAGGACGTCCACAACAAAGTGAAGAAAAGAACCGAGAAGAAGTGAGAGAAAGAGAGAAAGAAGGGAGAAATGAAGGCGCAGGGGGTCACGGCACCAGAACAGCCTGGGGCGCATTCAGCAGAACCCCGAGATCTCGCCAAGTGCATCTCGGATCTGATCTAAAAGCTTCACCATTAATGCAGCTGCGTTCAGGCTGCCCCTGTTTCATCCCAGTCGATGTGTTTTTCTCCTCACCTGATTGCTCGAGGATTTGTTCCCCATTTCTTCTACTTGCAAGCTAGATTAGAGTTGGTTTGAGCCACAAAGTGAGCAGATCCATCCAGCACTGCAACAGTTCTCTGTCCACCAATAACACTATTGAGAAAAAAAACAACAACCACCACCAAAAAATCTAGCGTCCTTATCGAAGTAAATGACTAATTGGACGAAGAGTTTTTTTTCCTTTCTTTTCCTCTTCCTAGTGAGCCACCAGATCCTGAACTGCAAGTGATTTCTTTGCATGCATGAACATTGGACATTGTCATGCATGCAGGAGGACGGATCGTCTGAGCTGTTTTAGCTGTAGATCCATGCATAAGTGTGTAAGACATGCAGCCCTGCACGGTTTGCTCTGTCCCGTCAAAAAACCGCTAAAAGTGCATTTGGGAACACGGGTGTTCATGGAGTTGGTGGTGCGTCCAGACGGTTCTTCAGCGCTTCAGTGGTATTGCATGCCAGTTGCATTATTTTGTTAGTCCTGCAGAAGCACAGATGACTTTATCTGGACTGAATCATGGTTAAGTTTCTTTGAAAGGCGCTGCATTCGCGTATCGGTTACGTGAATTGTGACGTGTGTCCATTTGCGCGCATCGCAAAGTCGCTGTATCGATGAGGCGAGATTCGAGGACGTCCCGGACGACTTCAGGAATCGAGCGATTAATCAGACGAATAAACGGCCATGGAGAATTTCAGGATCGTGGACGTTTTCAGGATCACTGCATGAGGCGAATTCCATGACCTGGACACTGAATTCTGTTTGGCTACTGACTGCATTGGGTTTCCCATCAATCCCCAGTTTGATCGGCATCCCAACAAAGCTCCGGCATCCAAAACACTATGATAATCCAGAGACACCAAAGGAGGAACAAAATCACTCCAATTTCTCTCTAAATCGGTGAAATAAACCTGAAGGAAATTGTGATTTATAATTGTGGAAATTTCAGATTTGCCCTTTCTTCCATTGGTCCTATGAAAGTGGACAGAGTTAAGAAATTCCTAGAATATTTACGCACTCAGACGAGGGAATTGTCCTATCCTGTGCGGATATATATGCTTTAATCCAGAATTGGTGGAGAAATATGGCCGATAATGTTTTGGACTCGGGGCCGTCCTCAGCCAAAAGGCCTAAATTGTCCTCGCCTGCTCTCTCTGGTTCTGCGAGTGATACAAATGGTATAGTAGAGTTTAATTCTCTTCAGACTGTAGCTACATCTCAGCTATCGACTAATTGTAATTTGTACATATGCCTGAATTATATGTTACATTTCATTGAATTTCCTTCCCCTGGTGGTGTGGTATTATATATGCGTTTTGTTTTGTTTTTGCTAAATTGGGATGGCTGTATTTTGTATTTTCGTAAACAAGCTGAGTAATTGCGATCCCGTTGTCCAGGTTACTCTTGCCAGTTAGGCCCCGCCTCTCAAAATGTAATGTATTGGAATGTTGCATGCAATGTGGATGATAAGTTAACATTTATAGAATAATCCTACCATTTTCGAAAGCGTTACTTGCAGTAACTTTACTTCCATCTGCAGGTGGCTGAAGATTGAAGTTTTTGGGTTTTAATCATTTGTACGATGGTTTGAAAAAAAAAAAAGTATCGTAAATCCAAAGTCCTTTACTTTTGAAAAATTTGAATTCAGACAGAATTTCTTGTCATGATGCAAATCTTACACACAATTTGCACTTAAAATGTGCAGATGTTTCCAACGAGAGTGATTTGACAGCCGTTTTTGTAGCATCGTTGCCCAATTTCTCAGGACCATCCGCGTTCTGAATAAAGGTTCCCATTTCAGCTCATTTTCCTCCATTGTTACCCTGAACCATGTGGTTTTTATTAGCATGTCCATTTATTCAGTGGAGTGGACGAGGGGTAAAGTTATTCCAGTTAAGAGGATGTCGTCTTGGTTGCATGTACCATAAGGACAGCTGTCTTAAGCTGTCCCTTGTTTTTGGCCAAATTGGAAAAGACGCCAGTTTTCTGGCCGTAGTAGGGGCGGGCAATGCACAGAAATCATAACAAATTCCCATAGTACAAGATGTCATGATATTTACATCTGTTAAAAGTGCTGCATTCCACAACTGTTTAAATATCTGATCATTTAATGTAGGCAAAAAGATATTTTTTGTAGAATTGTATATTGTGGCAAAATTGATCAGAGTATTTGTCATATTGAGACATTAATATTGTTATATTGCCCAGCCCAAAATTGTGCATGTTGAATATACGGTATATGACGTATGTGTATTGCATGTCAAGAACCTAATTTATCAATAATTCCAATTAATAGTTTGAGTATGAATTTTTATACTGTCCATATATGTATGCAAATCCTGCACAATATTTAATCTTTATTCCTTAACTCTCGTCCTCAGACTTCAGTTCCCTCTTCGACTTGGAGCATGACCTTCCTGATGAGCTCATCAGTTCATCTGACTTGCCGTTGCCCAACGGAGGGGTCGAGGTGTGCCAGCCTTCCTCCATCGGCCCGATTCAGGACACGGCCGCCAAACACAAGCAGCTGTCCGAGCTCCTCTGCTCCACCTCGCAGCAGCCGCCGCAGCAGCAGCAGGCAGGTATGATGGCAGCGGCTGGCTTTAACAGGCCAGTGATGGCAACGCAGAAAGGAAACATGCAGACGCAGGGCATCATGGGAGGGCAAGTCATGAACGGGATTCCCAGGATGGGTTACGTCAATGCTAACGCTGGCATGAACATGGCCGATCCTCTGCAGCAGCAGCAGCAGCAGCTCAGAGCTCAGCAACCTGGAGCCGTTAACAAGGTAAAGTGCATTAATACTACTGCTAGTAATAACTATCACCCTGTTCCATACACCTTTTAGGCTTATCTCTTAATAATAATTAAAATAAGGGCGGTAAACATAGCAGGAAGTAGTCACTGAGGACCAAGCACATTCTTGCTTTATTTCTTAGTACTACTAATAATACCAATTATAGCGGACAGCAAGTATCCGCTTCGGAACATTTTTTTAAATTGATCTTCACTTGTCAATCTTTCAACATAATGGGTTGAAAATGGCTTTAAGGTTTGGTCGCGATAAAGCAGTACAGTTTTTGCTCATAAACATTACTGTCTGAAATCATTTCACACCGTTATTATTTCCCTGTTTTAAACTGCGCCTGGGATATTCTGATTCTACTAACCCGATTCTTTACCTTTGTGTTTTTGCTCATGATCATGTTTTAACAGATTTTAAGTATAAAAATCAAACCAAAAATACTCAACTAGTATTTTGCATGTTTACAGTATTTCCAGCTTTATTTTTTTATTAAAATAATTTAAAAATCAGTCTCTTGATTGGAAGTCAGAATGTATTATTTTTTAATAAACTACAAGCTTCAAAACTTAAAGTGATGATAATTACAGTGCAATTTCAGTCTTCCCTGAAACGTGCCGGGAAATTACTAAAGGAAGTGTTTATCCCCAATGAATGTGCTTCATTTTCACTTCAGCTACATTACTTGGGTAGTTCAGTCGTTCGCTTCACTCATTAACTAACTTATGATGTGCATTTATTTTCTGGTTACCTAGCAACTGCCTTATCATGACTTTAATCATTTGAGCGGTGAGCGTATTGCGTTTCCCTTCCAATGTCAAACGCAAAATCCCAGATGTATTTTTAATCCTATTTGCATAATAATGTAGGTAATATTTCTCTCTCAAGTTTTAGTTCAGTATCGTGTGCTTAGGTGTTGCAAATAAGATATTTCTGTTACTATACAACAACGCTATGTTATTTTTGAGTATTAAACTGATCTCTCCAACTCTCTCTCCCCCCTCCTTCTCTCAGATGAACATGATGGCCGGTTCTGGCTCCGCCCCATTCATGCCTTCTTATTCCCATAGTGGAGGTCAGTCATCTCTTGCCCCGTCCCACCAGAATAAAGCGTCTCAGAACCTCTCGCAGTTCAGCATGGATCAGAAAGCCCAGCCTGGTCAGAGTGTCCCCAGCCTGGTGAGCTGCATCACAGGAAATGAAGTGCTTACTGTCCATGTGTACGAGGGGTGTCATTATTTATCCTAAAATGTGAATTAGTTATGTGGTATATGCAAGTTAATCACTTGTCTTGTAGCTCGCAGGCACGTTTTTCTTCATAAGTTGAACAGATGTTGGGTCAGAAATATCTGTCTAACGTGACTTGCATTAATATGTAGTGGAAATTAAAACACAACCCTGTTAAAACCGGAGGATTTTTTTGAGGTAAAAAAAAATTTATACCAAGGTAAGTCATGTCAGATTGTTTTCCACCTTTTATGTGCAACCAATAATTTACACTACATTGCCAAAAGTATTCACTCACCCATTGAAATAATTAAATTCAGGTGTTCCAATCACTTCCATGGCCACAGGTGTAT
>JAQMYM010000021.1:544703-559578 GCA_030014255.1 Parauchenoglanis ngamensis
TACGTGTTGCTTCATAGTTTTGATGTATTCAGTAATGTTTTACAATGTAGAAAGCAAAAAAAATAAAGAAAAACCTACGAAAAAGAGTAGGTGACCCCAAACTTTTGACCGGTAGTGTATATGATAAACTAGAGGGATCAGGGAGCATGGTCAGGGTGGGTGTGTATGTGTGTATGTGCATTCGGTAAGAATCAAAAAGAGACAGTTGAACAGTAGCCCTGCAGAGGTAGGAGAGTGATCGGTCAGGAGATTACTGAGGATTAGATTTGAACACACCCAAATGGTCAAACTTGACGAAAAGTAACCTACGGCAGGACGGGTTCGGGGCTATAGCAAAAAATATCCCTGGTCCAAGGCACGCCCCGGTGTCATTCTTCTACCAACAGTAGTGAATATTAATCCAGCCTTATGGAAAACATCACCATCCACAATATCAAGCAGTACTATTTAAAAATATGAGTTTAACACTTGCTTGGGTAATAATGTGTTGGCAGATTTGTGGACAGTGGTGAAATGGCTGAGTCTTTCCCCTACCGGACGAAAGCTCTGTTTGCTTTTGAGGACATCAGTGGCGTGGATGTGTGTTTTTTCGGAATGCATGTTCAAGAATATGGTTCAGATTGCCCTCCACCCAATCAGAGGTGAGAGAAAATGCACTGAAGAAAATCTTTTATCTCCTAGATACTTGATTAACTCAAAAAGCTTCTTTTCCACATAAAAAAAGCATTTGAGAGCATGTGTCTGTGTCCATGTGGTACTGTTGCCTGGAAACTGAGCCTTAAGCATGTTTATCAACGTTTATCAAACAGACTTGTTTACTCATTTCCATCTCTCTTTCCATCTGTTCATCTCCTTGTGCAGACGTGTGTACATCTCCTACCTGGACAGTGTGCACTTTTTTCAGCCACGTCATCTCAGGACAGGTGTGTATCACGAGATCCTGGTCGGGTACCTGGAATATGTGAAGAAGTTGGGGTTTACCACAGGACATATCTGGGCGTGTCCGCCAAGTGAAGGAGACGACTATATCTTTCACTGTCACCCACCCGATCAGAAGATCCCCAAACCCAAACGGCTGCAGGAGTGGTACAAGAAGATGTTGGACAAGGCTGTGGCAGAGCGAATTGTTCATGACTATAAGGTAGCCATTGCTATACTGTTTTGTTAAACTTTGACGAAGGTTATCCAAAATCCCTGCTGAAAAGCTTGGCCCATTTCCCCCTTCAGAGCTTCCCTTGTACTCTGTATCTGGTTGTGCATGTGCACGTGCAGCTGTTTATGTAAAGAAGTTCTGCTCCACCTTTCGTTTTAACCCCTGGCCCATTTTCTTCTCCTTCCCTCTCCTAGGATATCTTTAAACAGGCAACCGAAGATCGCCTAACAAGTGCAAAGGAGCTGCCTTATTTTGAGGGCGATTTCTGGCCCAACGTGCTGGAGGAAAGCATCAAAGAGCTGGAGCAAGAAGAGGAGGAGAGGAAAAGAGAAGAGAACAGCACCTCAAATGAAAGCGTTGATGTAAGTTTACATTCTGAAGCCTGAAAAGGATGAACATATCTCTGAGAATTAGATGGCACCAATAATCCTGATCTGGTCATGCCATTTTACTTGTTCAGTAAATGCCGTGTTATACAAGTTTTACTTTCCTCTAAATATTATTTCTTATTTGTTTCTGCAGGCCACAGAGGGTGACAGCAAGAATGCAAAGAAAAAGAACAACAAGAAGACGAACAAGAACAAAAGCAGCATGAGCCGAGCCAACAAGAAGAAACCAGGAGTGCCCAATGTCTCAAACGACCTGTCCCAAAAACTCTACGCCACAATGGAGAAACACAAAGAGGTAGTCTTCTTACTAATTCAAATAGGCTTTGACAGTGTCTCCCTTATCACAGAGACTTATAAAGCTCATTCTGACCATTTTCTTGCCTCTTCTATGTTCCTAGGTCTTCTTTGTCATCCGTCTCCTTGCCGGCCCTGCTGTCAACTCGCTCCCTGCTATCATAGAGCCAGACCCCCTGATGGCGTGTGACCTGATGGATGGGCGTGATGCCTTTCTGACGCTGGCTCGGGATAAGCACCTTGAGTTCAGCTCTTTGCGACGAGCCAAGTGGAGTTCAATGTGTATGTTGGTGGAACTGCACAACCAAAGCCAGGATCGTTTTGTCTATACCTGCAATGAGTGCAAACATCATGTGGAGACGCGCTTCCACTGCACTGTCTGTGAGGTAAGATAGGTTCATACTGCTCCTTTTGAGTAATATTTATTGCTAATTCTAATTGATCTTGCACTTAAGTTATTCATGAGCCATGACCCAAAGCAAGAGAACAAATGAAAGAATTTTTAAGAAACAGTGTCAATTGTCGAAAAGGATATCATTTTCTCCAAGTACTAAAGGGAATTGCTTTATTCTTTGCAGGACTATGACCTTTGCATCACTTGCTATAAAACTAAGGGTCATGAGCACAAGATGGAGAAGCTTGGTCTGGGTCTAGATGATGAGAACAGCAACCAGGCAACAGCAGCCACTCAGAACCCTGGTGACTCTCGTCGTCTAAGCATCCAGCGCTGCATCCAGTCTCTGGTGCATGCCTGTCAGTGTCGCAATGCCAACTGCTCCCTGCCATCTTGCCAGAAGATGAAGCGGGTGGTGCAGCACACGAAGGGCTGCAAGCGTAAAACAAATGGTGGCTGTCCCATCTGCAAGCAGCTCATTGCTTTGTGCTGTTATCATGCCAAACACTGCCAGGAGAACAAGTGTCCTGTGCCATTTTGCCTCAACATAAAGCAGAAGCTTCGACAGCAGCAGCTGCAGCACAGGCTACAGCAAGCGCAGATGCTACGTAGGCGCATGGCCACCATGCAGCGGACTGGGCAGCCTCCTCTTGGTGGAGGCCCACCTGGAGGACTTCCTTCCCCGGGCAACAACTGCGCTACAGGTCGTAGCACACCAACATCAGTGGGTACCCAGCCTCCCACCCCTCAGACGCCTACCCAACAAAGTCTTGCACCAGTACCCCAGGCTGGAATGGTAGGCATTCCTGTTGCATCCCCCCAACAGCTACAGCAGCCACAGGACAACATGCCTCCCCAGCACCCTGGACATACACAATTTCAGCAAATGCAAGGTGCTCCGGGAGTGATGACATCGCCCCAGCCTCAAATGGTTCCTCAGCAACAGCCGGGTCAGTCACCACTTCCCAACAATTTGGCTCAGTATGGCCCACGACCTCCAGGCTCTACAGGCAAACCAGGCCTGGGTCCTGCAAGCCCCAGCAACTTAGGGGCAGGTCCATTGCAGCAATCATCAGGTCCTCCTCCGGCAGCTGTAGAAATTGCAAAGAAGATTCAGCAAGTGGCAGATGCCCAAAGAAATATGGCAAAAGCTCAACTACTACAGAGGCAAGCTACCCAGACAGGCATGATGCCACCACACCCACACCACCAACAACCTCAACCGCAGATGGGGATGACCCATCCAGGGGTTAGCATGGTAGGTGGATCAGGGCTACCTCCTCATGCACAAGCTACTGTTTCCCGAGGTCAGATAGAGCAACAACAGGGACCTCAAGGAATGATGGTTGGAGCGGGACCCATGCAACAGCAACCTGTACAACAACCTAATGCACAGGCCCAGCTTCCTCCCCAGGTGCAGATGCAGCAAAGAGCAAATGTACAGCTTCAGCCTTCTGCTCAGCAGCAATGGACAGGACAGGGGATTCCACCTCAGCAGAGACCTCCAGTTATGAATCAGCCTGGGGTGGCTACAATGCAGCAACAAATGCAGCAGTCTCAGCAGACACAGCAGCAACAGCAAATGCCAAATCACAATGCCTTGATGAATATGGTGCAGGGTGGACTGCAGGGAGGTGCTGCAGGTGGGATGGCAGGTGGGAGTCTTCCTCAGGGAACTGTTCACGAACTCCTGCAAACCCTGCGATCACCTAGCTCACCTCAGCAGCAGCAGCAGGTTCTCAACATTCTCCGCTCCAACCCACAACTAATGGCTGCATTTATAAAACAGCGGGCTTACAAGTATAAAAATGGGCCAGGAGGTCCTGCTGGTGCACAGGGAGGGCCAGGGGCTATGAGCAGCCAGCCAGTGGGAGTCAATGTTTGCGGGCTTCAGCCATCCATGAATATGGGACCAGCCCAACTTGCCCAGCTGCAACAGCAGCAGCAGCAAATGCAACAACCTCAGAGGCCCCTGCTTCAGCAGCAGCAAGTTGCCGGGTTACAACAGCAGCAACAGCAAGGAATCCCAGGCCAAGTGCCTCCCAACATGGCCAATATGAATCCACAGTTCAGAGAGCTGCTGTTAAGGAGACAGCAGCAGAAACTACAGCTTCAACAGCAGCAGCAGCAGCAGCAGCCCGGGGGAAATCACACTGCATTCTCACAGCAGCAGGGCTACATGGGTCAGCCGGGTCAGCAGACACAACCAGGGGTGCAACCTGGGGCCCAGCAGCAGGGTTACCCAGGCAACTCGGCACAGCAACAGGGTTACCCAGGCAACTCAACCCAGGGTTTCCCAGGTAATGCTGCACAGCAGCAAGCTTACCCAGGCAACTCGCAGCAGCAGGGTTACCCAGGCAATTCGACCCAGCAGCAGGGTTACCCAGGCAATTCGACCCAGCAGCAGGGTTACCCAGGAACCTCGGCTCAGCAGCAGGGTTACCCAGGCAACTCGGCACAGCAACCAGGTTACCCAGGCAATTCGGCACAGCAGCAGGGATTTCCAGGCAACTTAACCCAGCAGCAGGGTTTTCCAGGCAACTTAACCCAGCAGCAGGGTTTTCCAGGAAACTCGGCACAGCAGCAGGGTTACCCAGGCAACACTGCAGCCTTGCAGCAAAGACTGCAGCATCAACACAGATTGCAAATGCAGCAGCAACAGAATGCTGGGCTTCAAGGACCAGATAGAGGCGGCCCACAGATGCAGCCAGGACAAGGAGGGCCACAGCCTTCATCGTCTCCAGCAATGCTGCAGCAAGCAATCCATCAGCGACTACTTCAGCAACAGAAGCAGCACCTAGGTGGGACTTCACCTGCACAGCAGAACAATCCCATGAGCCCACAGCAGCAAATGTCACAGTCACCACACCTGCAGGGCCAGCCACTCTCCAACTCTCTCAGCAACCAAGTGCGATCGCCTCAACCTTCCCCTCGTCCGCAATCACAGCCGCCACACTCAAGTCCATCCCCACGAATGCAGCAGACTCAGACCGCTTCACCACACCCTGCCCATTTACAGCAGCACCTACCTGGCATGGCTCCTCCTCCACCTCCTCCGCAGCTACAGCAGAATTCCATGGACCCTGGTGGGAACTCAATGATGCCGCATCTCAGTGGCATGGTGGGACTCCACCCTGCAGGAGCAAAAGACATACGACCCCCTAGTGGGCAGGATCTCGGAGTGAATATGAACCCATTAGACATGTAGTTAGAAAACCTTGCCAGAGACAGTGTTAGCTTTGGGTTTTTTTTATATTACGGTTATTAATTATTTAATTTTTTCTTAACTATGAACACCTGAAACTCTGATCTTCCTGTGGGAGATTAAGAAATTACATAACCAGAATGTTATGAGTGTGAACGCTAAATTATGGCTCTTTTTCATTTCCATTCTGTTTTTGCCAATTGTGAACAAATAAAGGCTTGTTTCTCAGACTCAGAGAATAGAACACAGGTAATATTTTCAGGCCTGGGGGAGTATTTACCTTTTTAAGATATATTTTTTAATATTTTAAAAATGTAAAGTACTGATTTATTGAATGCAATGGGTTTTATTTTATAAATATTTTTTTGCTCTTTGAAGCAGTCTCTGTTACTATTTTTACAGTACAGAAATGCAACAAATGTTACAATTCTTATTGTTTTTGTTATTGTTAATTATTCAAATGCCATGCGTATCTTCCTTGAAAAGTTTGGTTTTGCATTCTGTTATTTATTCTAGTAATTTTTTTTTTTTTGGCTCCTGGAGACTGCTACAATTCTACAGAGTCTATTTTTAATACCTGAGAATTTGCAGAGTGGTTTCTTTACATTTATGTTGATGAATATTGAGAAGAATAACAGTGTTGTGGGCTGAAAGGCTTAGTGGTGTTGGCCAGTGGACCTTTGTTTTTTCCTTTTGTGCCACATTAGTTTAAAATGCCTAGCCATAGTGTGCACATGGGGCAAACCACATGACCTGTTTCCCCCTGTGTGCGCATGTGTACTTATGACACTTGCTGGCTAGTGAGGGCGGGTTCACAGAAGTGTGTGTGCGTGTGTGTGTGTGTTTATGCTAATATGCATAGATGAGATGAGATTAGAGTTTATCTCAAGAACGGATCTCTTCTTCCATATTGCCTCCACTTTCAGAAATCTCATTGCGCTGAGTTTTTTTTTAGTTTAATTTAATTATTTTTTACTGTACAAAGGAACAAACCTTGGACTCCATACCATTTTTTAATAAAATGATGTCAACAAGAAGTTTGTTTAATTGACAGTGATGCCCAAGCATTCATATTGGTTTACTGGAAGGTAATTATTAACTGCTAGTGATTGGGTGGTGAGTGAGGCAGAATTACTGTTACTTCCCACAAGATTATTAGTGATTTAATTGTCTTATACCACAGTAATCTACTAACGATTACAGTTTTTGGTTTCGAAAGAACAACTTGCCCTGTTTATCTGTTTATAGTTACAGTGTTATAGAACATTTGCAAGTAGCTTCTGTTACAGCAGGTACAGTTGTTCCTTCACCAGCCTCACTTTTCTCTTGAAGTTAATAAGCCAAAAAAATCCAGCTGGTCATGTTACTGAGAACCTGCAAAGCATAAACTCCTCCGTCCTGAAGATGTCTGAAAGCTTAACAGTTCATTTTTACCTCTGACTGTTACAAAGCATTGACACTGGAGACTCCTTCCATTAATATTAAATATTAACATCTCAAGAACATTTTCACCACATGTGGAATGTAGTCAACACCTTCAGACCAAATCAGAATCCACATTTGAACAGTGCTGCGGTGTAACTATAAAAGGGAAATGTGTATTTATGATTATTGTAAATTTAGGTATGATTAAAAAATTGTTTTATTTATCCTGCTTAGGACCACTAAAGGTAGACAGCAGAACTGAATTATACCCCAAAACAAAAGATTGCAGAGAACAGCCTTCAATTACATTCAAATAAAGTAGTCCAGATTTCTGTCTCTAACTTGACATATTTAACTTTTCAGTGGTGAACCAATAGCCGCCTTCTGCAAACTGGACCGTGATTGGTTCTTATATGTTATGACAATAGCAAATTAAGATCTTTCAATGCAATGCTTCTTAAAAGACAATAACCATTATGACTCATTACTCTATAAACACATAAACATTCATTTCTCATGAATCATGAAGGCTATTTTAAAATTGTTGATGTAGAGATGATCCACAAATGAACTTTGACACAAAACATTTTTGTCACTTTATTTATTGGAAATACAAATAAAAATGTAACCTTGCCATAGATAAACTACAAGTCGTACAACGGCATGTTTTTCCTCTTTTTTTTTTTTTTTTTTTTTTTAATTTTAATTTTTTTTCGGTTTCACCACATTAAGTAAAGTTCAGCTCGACTTTGTCGCATGCTAGAGATACATCTAAAGCACACAGTTTCCCAACGTTTTGTGAATACAGCCTACACTTCAGTACAGCCTGTGCAGTAGCATTTGTAATGTGAACCGATACGGACTCGTTAAAAATGCAGCAAGGCCTCGGCGCACAAGGCAGAGCAAAACCCGAGCCGCCTAAACCTTCGCCTCTCCCAGACGGGGGACAGGGCTGCAGAGACTACGGGGTGATGATGTCATAAGGTCAACGGCGTCCCAGAAACCAAAACTCGCACTACATTCGTCTATATCTTCATTTTTTCTTTTATTTTACTGGAACAGTTAACCCCAACAATGCGTTAAGTGGAAACGGCTTTCATTTTCGCGTGCACTTAAAGGCGTCACTGTCAGCAACATGGAAATCTTTCCACTATTGTTCATGTTTTCACTAAAACGAAAGGACGGAGACGGAAATGTAACCCTTTTTAACAACAGATGAGAATCTGTAAAGCAAAAACGGCGAAAGGCGTCACTACATCGACAGCTCGACACATGGGCTGGTCCTGTAATCCCTCACTCTCGCATGACTAAGTCGTACTTCACCTCAAATGCTAACATTTCTAACGAAATCGAGCTAGCATGCGTTACTCAAATTGATTTGCTAACTCCTGTCTTTGTTCGTTAGCCACATTAGCAATTTGACAGGAAGTACTTTTGGTTGTAAGCGTGTTTCCTCTTTCCTCCTCGTCCCTCAGACCTGCAGCCCGTAGCTGCTGAAAAACCCTTCCGCCGTCATCGCCTCTTTAAACGTCACCGTCAGTGAGTTAATCGTCACTTTAGTCACGATCACCTTGCCAGGATGCCGCGTGCTCTCAGGTGCCTGGGACTCGTCTGTACTGACCTCCGTGCTCAGCTGCAAAGTAGTGGTGCACTCGGCTGTGACTTCGTCCTTGTCTGTCTCTCTCTTCACTTTGCTGTCTGTCTCGCCTGTCTCTCTCTCCTCATCCCGCGCAAACCTGTCAATCAAATGTCGCACCGTTATCACTGAGGCTCGATTTTGGACCCTGTCTGTGATCACGCCCACTCCTAAGCTGCTTTTCAGTGATTTGTCAGTTGTAGGTTTATCTTGGGGGACTCCGCCCCCTGAAGCGTCTGTGATTAGCTTGTGCTTGTGAGTGTTTGTGATAGTAGTGCTCTCTGATTGGTTCGTTGCTGTTGTAGCTGAACCGATCTCAGTGCTGGGTGGCTCCTCCTCGCAGTCGGTGGAGGAAGCGCAGTGTTCTGGTTTTCCATCTGTGATGACAGCTTCCTGTGTTGATGGGGCGTGGTTCTCTGTCAACTCCTGGGCTGAGAGTGAGAGAGGAATGGGAAGCTTCAGTAAAGAACACGGCAGCCTGCTATATAGAAATCTGGCAATCTCGGAGGTTACAGATAACATTGATGTGGGTGTTTGGCTGAGCTGGCATGATTTCCTTCAGGTTAAATTCCAGTTAGCGCATGTAAACGCGTGAGATTCTTGTTTCTGCACCAGTGCCTGCTTCAAGCATCCTGCTTCTAAACATAAACTTGAAACGTACCTTTCCTCACTAGCTGGTAGAGTCATGCTGCTGTTTAGGTGATAAAAATGACCATATGTTTTCTGTAAGATAATTAGGAAACACACTGTGCTACTGTTCGCTAGAAAGCTACCTTGCTAATAGTTCTTAGCTGCTTGATGAGCCGTAGAAGTGACAAAGGGTCACATTCAGATTTTTTGGGGTAAGGTGTCTCTGCTGTGAAGGTTATATGGGTATTACACCGTTAATATTGTTTATCTGAAAAATGTGTTTTCCTGCAGGAAACCTAGAGCCAATCAGATTGCAGCATTCGTGGGTACAAACGACTTCAGCTGCTGTTCTATATTTTGTGGTTGGAGAATTGGAGGCTTTATTTTTCCTCCACTTCTACAGAGGTCAATGTGGGTAGGTTGAGCAGAAAGAGTTACGGGCAAGTGGCAGCTCGGCAGTGCCGGGGTTCAAACGCGGGGCCCTGAGCCACTGAGCCACTCGCCCAGAGGCGATCTAGTGCTCTCAAATAAAAAAACCTGAAACTTTTTTTTAAAAATCTATTCTGTCTGTGGTTCTTCATACGATTATTCTTTGATGCAGAAACAACTGGGATACAGAATGCACATCACCAGTTTGTTTTAATTACTGCAGCTTGTCTTCTTATGAGCAACATTCTGCAGCTTCGCTCCTCTGATGAAAGTGAGGATGATGTAACTGGCACTGCAGCTAAAACACCTCTAAGATGTGCTTGCTTTTTAGCGTTTTTTTTTTTTTTCGTGAATGTTGCACAACATTACAGCACCAACCAATAGATCGCTGAAGCTTCAGCTCTCATCTCACGCTGAATATCTCCAGGCAATATGGCACTTTCTCAGTGAGTCACCAGAGAGAGCGATACGGCAGAAATATCACATTGAGATACCCGAGGATACGATATGTTGTGTAGCATGTGTGTGGTGTATAGTCTTGCTGGTGAACTAACAGCTGTGAAAGCTCTGCCCAGACCTTCACGTTCTGCAGGGTGCTGTATCAGTTAGCGAGCTGTATTTAGCTTTTTAGCGATCACTGGCTGAGTCGTGATGACTCGAGAGACTCAGTGTGGCCTCTTTGACCCTCCTCAGCGCACGGTACATGCATTGTATCTTAGCAACAGTTGTCATGCCAATGCCGTTTTACACATACCGTGTGGAATGTCATGATGCTCCTCTTTTTCCATCTTCCTCCTCTTCTTCTCCTGCTGCTCCTCCTCTTTCTCCCACTCTTTTTCCTCCTCATCCTCCTCCTCTGCTGCGTCTTTCTCGAGGGTCAGTGTTCGTTGCCGTGGCGATTCTGCACTTTCTGACGGTTTGGGCACACACTGCCTGCCCCTCCGCTTAAAGAGGCGGGGGTGGAAAACTCCACCCTCGATGCTCCTGCAGCGCCGCCCACTGTGGTGTAGCCCCGCCCCCATGGAGCGAGCGAGTGACAGGCGGAAGCGGGGAGCAGGTTTCTCTGAACATTTCTGAGCACTTCGAAGTTCCATGGTGTAGATGTTCTATGCGATCAGAAGAAAAACAGGCATAACTAACACAAACTACATAGAACGTACTGTAACTGTCTCATAATGCCAAAAAAAATATTTAATTAATTCTAGATTAATTAGAATGATTGATGCTGATTTTATCAATAATGATTGATTTAATAATAATGATAAATTATGCTATTTATGAACAAAACTGTTTGTTGTTTTAAACAAAATTATGCATGAAATATAAATCAGCAAAAGTACTTATGACTCTGTAAATCTCTGTACTTTTATTGGGCGTACACTGGGCAGTCACTTGCTTTTATTCTCTGTGAATAAATAAATACTTTTAAAATGAACAACATATAATAGATTATGGAGCGCTCATCAAGTGAACATAATCACAAATACACACAATAATAATATTAAATGAACAAATTAAATGTTTTTTAATCTATTTGTTTAAACAGAATTAAAGTCCCACAATATTTATCTTTCAAAGATGAGGCAAAAAAGCTTTTCTGGTCTTTAATAAGCATAGCTTTCATTACAAAAAAAAAAAAAAAAAAAAACACCAAGTGGAGGAAATGTACATTAGTTTGAACTGTATTTGAGGGAAAGATTTAAAAATGTTAGCTGCAGTTCAACTCCCAGCCTGCAGAGGGCTCTACATAGGTCTTTTAAAATGTTAAACACAATGAGACGCTAAACAAACAGGGAGCTACGTTTAGCTAACATGGCTAACATCTGAAGTTTATTTAACTGGAGAACCCAAACGTTTAATCGTGATTTACTGTTGCAGTGTTTTCTAAAGATTACACTCTGAATTTACTTCTCAAGGCCATCTGTTTATAGGTGATCTACGAAGGGTTAATAACAACCTTTATATGCAGACACAGACTATAACAGTTGGAAAGTCAGGCTTCAGAGTGATGAGTGAAGCTTAGTGTTGAACCCTTGCTGATCAGCACTGATCCTGGGGGAGCGCTCTCACGCTTTAGCTGTTAGCTGGGCTACAAAGCGCTTGCTGAGTCTCCCAGCTAGTGACTCATGCTCCATTCTCCAGGGAGACACAGCACTGTTTCACTCTGCAGTTTCTGGTTAAAAATGTGGAAACTACACCACTTTCAGCAGTCTTTTAATGAGGTCTCTGAGCATTGTGTGCATGTTGCGGTTTAGCCTGCTGAGCTCCTGGTGCTACAGCTCATACGTTCTGAAGGGGGTTTAACTGGACGAATACAAGAGGAGGTCAGGATCAAACAATCTACTCGCTTTCCTGGACACGACGAAGTAAAAGACGAGATTATCTCCATTTTTCCCATGACTTTTAATACTTTAATAACCAAACAGTTCTGTGAACTGAAATTCAGAGTTACGTGTTTGCTTTCCTCTACTAAGGAAAGAGACTCAGTTGTGGGAGGAACAGGAGGCGCACACTGATGACATCATATCTCAGTGACTGGTTTAAAGGGCATGTTGTTCTAGCGACACATCCATTCTCCGTTCTGTTTATGCCGCACGTCAGGGAAGTTACGCAGAAATGGATTTCTGGGAAGTGCTTCTTACCCGTAAGACGAGTCTGCGGGGCCTGAGGCCTTTCCTCCTGCGAGCCTGCGCTCTGTCCCGCTCCTCCCTATGGCACACACACACACACACACACACAGAGTAAGACGATAAGGCTTAGGGACAGGCGGAGAGAAGAAGAAGGGGGAACTGGAGGATTCTGATCAGCATTTTTCTAGCTAATGTGAAGTGTAAGGAGAGACGCTCACTTCTCCTCAAAGGCAAGAACAAGCCGTGGGTCCAGGATGTTATCCTCTGGCTCCCATGTGCTGTACCTGATACACACACACACATATACACACACACAGAGGATTAAACATCTACTCTCAAAATCATGTAGAACAGCAGAAATGGTTCTGTATGCTTACACACGAGCATAGTCAAGGCTATTTTGAGCGCTTCAACTCCACATGCTGATGAAGTTAAAGGAACATGAACATCAGAAGACTGTGCTGGACTTTACCCTCAGTGTAGAATCATGACTAGATGTCGAAAGTGAAAGTGTGAAATAGTTGCCAAGACGTGTACAAGTCTCCTTAGTGAATAACTGCATCTACAGCTGCACAGTGAATCCTGCTTTAACCTCCTCTATTTAAACATAACTAAAGTTTACGGGGATATTTACAGTATTTGTTATTTGATTACAAATAAATTACTAAATTAACCAATTAAATAGTTAATTAATTAACCAGTCCATCAATCTCAATAGTATATGTAGTAAAGTTAAGCATAGTATACAGTTTAGAGAGAAACATTTAATTACTTGTTTGTTTGTTTGTTTGTTTGTTTACACTTCTACCTGTTTATCTATCTGGCAGTTTATTGCAGTCCATGTCTTTTTGTACATCTGTAAAGATTAGACCTTATCTTTTATCCACTATAAAATGACCTTTACACGCCTAATTATGTTATAATTCAAGTGAATTGGCACGTTTGTGGCTTTACTTAAGTAGAGAGGAACTGCAGGGAATGTTCGCACTTTCATACCATCTCTCACGCAAAGCAAACTGCAAACAAACACCAAACAATAAGATATAAACCATGTTCAAATGCATGTGTCAATGGCTTTAGGAACGAGACTGTGTTCATGCCGCAGGTGACGTGACTATGCGTGCATCACGTAACGCTCATCATTCATAATCACTGCAGACGTACTAGTTGAGTTCTGGATTCTGATTGGTCAGAAGAGTTTTCTGTAAGGACGTGTGTGTGTATCATGTGTGAAGGAGTCTCCAGTGTCAGCGCTGTGGAACAGTCAGAGGTAAAGCTGCAACTTTTCTGATGACTTCAGGATAGAGGAGTTTACGTTTTGCAGTTTCTCAGTGACGAGCATTTTTAAAGAGAGATAATAAAGAGGGTCTGGTGATGGAACGACCGTTTATAACGTGCTATGACGTAAGTGAGAAGACATTTCACTATATTATATGCAAATCTAATTAGATTATAAGTCATGGCATGTTGTTCATTAATATATTTAAAAATTGTAAATGTTGGCAAGTTGCTGTGTTATAAGAGGAATAAAGCCCTTGGGGATGTGCTTGACGCCGGGCCACATCCACCCTGCTGTGGATTATTTTCCTGTAACAGCACAACCAGAAGTGTTACACTCCCTACTTAACAAACATGTCAGAAAAATCCATCATGTTCAAAAATAACTTTATTCACAGATTTATGTGCGTGAACGAATTCAGGCTTTTACTGTAAAATGTTAGTGCAGTGTGTTTACTTGAAATGAAACAGACTGGATAATTTCAGTACTGAGCGGTTTAACAGTGAACAGTGTTCTGGCCGTCATCACGTGTATTGTGTGTGAGGCACGTTTGCATTCGAAATGACAGATAAAGTTTTGAGTCTACTCACTTAGGAGGCCATCCCTGCCACTTCAGCAGATACTCCACATTTCCCTGAGAGAGAGAGAGAGAGGGGGAGAGGGAGAGAGACAGAGGGAGAGAGAGGGAGAGAGACAGGGTGAGGGAGAGAGGGGGAGAGGGAGAGAGAGACAGAGGGAGAGAGAGGGAGAGAAGGAGAGAGATGGAGAGAGAGAAGGAGAGAAAGGGAGAGAGGGAGAGAGAGAGAGAGAGAAGAAGAAGCTTTATTAAAATTAGTTTGCACAGGTTCGCAGGAAAAACATGGAGCCTGTCCCTTTAAGAATTCGTCCCCGCGCTCTGAGAACTGTATTCTTTTTTTTTTTATGACGTAGGCGTCGCCATCGCTAGGCTACCGCTGGCCGTGACGTCACGCCACGCGGGGTTCTAGAACATTTATGGGATGGTTTGGATGGATGGATGGATGGTGGGCGGGGCCAATGGGAAACATGTAAACAACATCTCGGTTACGCAACGCCGTTTTTTTGTTGTGGTTTTTGTTTGTTTGTTTTTTACCACCAAAAGTCACATTCCTGCCCCGAATCACGCGCTACTGTGGGATCGTGTAGTGTGTAACGCGTCGATTTGGGATCAAAGCCCGCGGTCTGAGTCATCGCTCCGTTAAGGTTAGGGCACGCGACATCTACAGCGTCAGAGACGTTAGCATTTTGTTATTGACATGCAGTTTATTTCTGTGGTCGCAGCTCCTGGTGAGGTTTGTCCGAGGTTTGGTGGAATGACATGTCTTTCTGTGTAATATCTGAGAGATGTGTGGGCTGAATACTAGAGAGAAATCCTTCGGCTATCCTTGAACAC
>JAQMYM010000021.1:578222-593243 GCA_030014255.1 Parauchenoglanis ngamensis
TGGGCCAGAAATATGTTAAATCAGCAGAAATATATTAGACAACTCACAAAAAAATTTTTTTGTAACCCAGTGTTATTAATTGAAACCTAAGTATTAATTATCAGTAACAAACATAAGCAACATCAATGGTGCTGAAAATAATTCTAAAATACGAACAGTTTGGTTTCAATATTGGAATCGCTTTGAATTATGAATATTAAATTAACCTAGAAGTAACAATGAGGGATGTGTATGAATTGAAATATGAATACAAAGAATGTAATAAAAATATAAAGAAAATCAAGATTTAGAGGAAAATTTTATTATTAAGCTCAATTAAATCAAATAAAAATAAATAAAAAAATAAGAGCAACAGTACAATGATAAACATTAACTTGATCAAACAGATCAGATAAAACACTGCATATGAAAATAAAAAAAACTCCAGGTGATTGCTTTTTCCTCACATTCTCCACAACTGTAAATGTTCATCCAGGAGTGAAGATCACATTCCCCTGCAACGACCAGCACAGAAATGATTAAATATTAAAATCATGTGACATCATGTGACATTTCTGGTAGAGAGTGAGACCAACATTGTGTAAAATGTCTCATAGTGATAGTGAAAAAAACAACAAGACAAAAAAGAATTTCACTTGCTGGACCTCCCGCCGTTTCCCATGAGAATATTTCACTTTTATAAATATGCTTTTGGTGGTTTTTTGCTCTCTTGTGGAACTTTTCATGGCTTGATATTTGCCAAGTTTTGTGATTCGATCAGTGATTCCTTTTATTATGCGATATTATCATCCCAAAAACTGCCATATACAGAATTTTCCAGGATTTTATGATATTTTATAATTGAGCCTTGCTTTCACAGCCTTTATATATATAGTAGTGTAAATCTTTTTATCGCCAGTTTCAATTTTCTCTCTTACAACACGACTCTTCTTTCAGACATCTTTTTGAAAGCATGTTAGTGTTGTCCACTCATACAGTGCTGAATATTAAAGTTTCTTGCTCTATGTTCTGTTCTGTTTAAAGGGGACGTGACTGCAGGGATGTGCCCACAAGTACTTTTTCTTTTTTTTTGTATAAAAAGATGTGTGCCTGGATATTTTATCGTTCCCTCGTTATTGCATGACAGAAAGATGATAGTCCTCTTTTTTGCTTTCACTCTGTAGGTGATGTGTAGTCCACTGTTCTGATGAATTATGATAGGCGGTGTTTTCCCTCTTCTCCCCTGTTGTCCGCTAAAAATAACTAGCCATTGTACGTTGATGGGATTGTAGTCCTAGATGTTTCATAGTCCATTTGATTTGAAAAGTTTTATGAATCCTGTAAAGTGATTTTTGTAACCTTCTCTAGTAAAAACGATATTTTCTATGATCAACACATGCTGCCTTTTCTCTTTATTCAGCAAACCCACTCTAGAAAAGATGTTTAATAATTTCTTTATAATGTGCAAAGTGCATTATTTACATTATATTTTTTAGACCTTTTAGCTCCTTAGACTTCATTTCATGCTATCAGGATCATCTACAGATATGAGGGTGAGTCAAATGAAAACCTTGATATTTTTTAAATTTGCATTGCAGTGCAAAACAATGGCATCTTATCAAGTGAAAATATCTGGAACACAATCCATCCATGTATCTATTTTCTTTGCCACTTTTCCAATGTGGGTCACAGGAGAAGCTGTAGCCAATCCCAGGTGACTTTGGGCACAAGGTGGGGTACACCCTGGACATGTCGCCAATCTATCACAGGGATTACACAGAAAACAGACAACCATTCACACCTATGGGTAGTTTAGAGTAGCCCTGCTTAACACCAGCATGAGATTACATGAATTTTGAAATGATTTTCTTTGTAGCCAACATATTTCCAGCATCAACATGAACATGAACAGGCTTTGTAGTATGCATAATCAAAGAACAGCAACGTAGCATCTTTGATGTCCCCCAACAAAAAGTCTAGAATGTCACAATTTTTTGTTTTTTTCTCACCTAGTTTGACAATTCCTACAACATGTTGCTTGATGTTCCTTCTGTAGCCATGATTGACAGTTTCTTGACCCTCCTCCCCAACGACACGCAAGGACGTGAACTATGATTAGTTGGGGTCAAACCGGGGTCAAAGGCACAGCAAGAATCTTTGGCACTGTGATTATCTAATCTGACATGGTGACTATTGTAAAAGACAAAACTATCATGCAGTCTGATCCTGCGTAAGCTTCAAATCTTGTCAGGACTTATTTAAATACAAGAGGTGCATAACAATCATGTAAACAGTGTAAACACTTTCATTCAAAATGGCTCAAAATGGAAGAATCCAATCCAAGTACAAAGTTGAATGGTCAAAAGTTAAGGATCTTAAGGAATATCAACATGTCTTAAGCTCATTAGTTATGCTTGGAGTACAGGGAAAATTGGATGAATTTTGGTTCTGGCCAAACTATTCCTTCAACTCTTAAGCTACCACAATATAAACAGTTATGTCACAGTGCTATTGAATTCTCAAATCTAATTGCTTAGGAGGAATTGGTTACTTTTCTATACCAGCAGCTCTGACAGTAGTGCTAGCTTCAAGGCAAATCACATATATGGTATATGGTAACATATGATATAACATAATATATGGTAACAGCCTAATTTTATAATTGTTTCTGAAGTGGTTTTAGGTGTCAGCTGTTTTTTCAAGCTTCCACCATGGGAAAGGCAGATATTATACTTGGTGGTTTCTTGGTAAGCCAGAAATGCTTTTTTTGTTTATTTATTCGTTTATGAACATCAACACAAATTAAATGAACAAATGTTTATAGTTGATGTAACTTAAGTGATAAAAGTAACTTGTTACACAGACCTTCCATGATGAAATGTAACTATAACCAGATAAAAATTATGATGTGTCACTCTTCAATAAATAAAAAATTGTAATCATTGGCAAATTGCTGTGAAATAAGAGAAATTAAACCACTAGGGATACAGTAACAGCATGTTCTGAAGTTTTTTATCCTCTACAAACTATACACATGTTTAACAATGAAGAATCGTAACCAGCTTTCATAACCATTTTTCTGTAGATTGAAAAGACATACATCTAATAGGGATGAAGTTGGACATAAATTAACTATAAGACAAAAACATAGTCTACAAAACTGAAAAACACTACAAAAGAGATCATGTAAATACTATAATCTGCTTCTAGTCTGCGCACACACACACGCACGCACGCACGCACGCACGCTTATGTGGACTTTTGATGCCATCTTGTGGGGAAATTATATGACTCCATATAAAATAAAATATGACACCATTTTGGAAAATGTCATTTGATCATACTAATCCAGAGTCTCTGGCTGAAACCACAGAAATAATAGATCATTTTTGACAGAAGGTCATTTAGTGTGTCAGCATTCACAGATGTTTATAATGACAAGTATCAAAAACAGATAAACTGTTCCATGGTTCAGTGGGGCCTTGTGGTCTTTGACCAACCCATATATTCTTTCTGCTATTTTCAGCTCTAAATCATCCAACCAGATCACTTAGTTAATCTTTGCTATTATAATTCTTCCAGATGTCCAAAACTGCCATTATAGATTGTAATATCATGAAATACATATACAGTGGCAAGACAAAGTATGCGAAACTTTTGGAAGTTCATGGTTTTCTGCATTAATTTGTCATAAAATGTGATCTGATCTTCATCTAAGTCAAGGGTATTGACAAATATAATGTGCCTAAAATAATAACACAAAATATTCTGATCTTTCATATCTTTATTGAGAAAAAAACGTAACCTCATAATGCTAGTGGAAAAAGTAAGTGAACCCTTGGAATTAGTACCTGGTTGACCCCCCTCCCCTTGGAAGCAATAACCTCAACCAGGCACTTCCTGTAGCTGTGGATCAGACCTGCACACCGTTCAGGAGGAATTTTAGCCTATTCTTCCTGGCAGAACTGCTTTAGCTCTGTCATATTCTTTGGACGTCTCATATGTATGGTTCTCTTCAAGTCATTCCATAGCATCTCTATTCGGTTGATGTCAAGGCTCTGACGTGGCCACTCCAAAAGTTGGATTTAGTTTTTCTGAAGCCATTCTGTTGTGGACTTGCGCCAGTGTTTTGCGTCATTGTCCTGTTGCATCACCCAACTTCTACAGAGTTTCAGCTGACGTACAGACATTCTCACATTATCCTGAAGAAGTTTTTAATACACTTAGGAATTCATCTTCCCCTCAATGATTGAAAGCTGGCCCAAATCATGCTGTTTCCTCCACCATACTTAACAGTTGGGACGAATTAAATTAAATGTTTAACGTAAAATCTAAATGTTTAATGTTAAATCTAAATGTTTAATGTTAAATCTAAATGTTTAATCTTAAATCTAAATGTTTAACGCAAAATATAAATCTTAAATCTTATATCTAAATGTTGCACTCTAAATGTTTAGCAGATATACAATTAGCCCCACCCCTGTGATTACTATTGGCTTTAACTTTGAAAGGTGGGGCACTGCGTGTGTGATGTGCCTTCTCCAACATGAAGGATTTCATGCTGCAAGTAGCCACAGGAATTCCGGCTGTGCTAGTGCTGCTAATGCTTGTTCAAGAAGGTGGATTTTCCTCAGCTATGGTCATGATGAATGTGGAATCTTTGAGTGATATCAAAAGGGATTAAAGTGTCAGTAGTTCCGTGACCGTTTTTGTGTGAACATTTTTGTGTGAACGATTTAAATAACTAACACTTTTTAATCTGTTTTGATATCATTCAGTGATACCACATTCATCATGACTGGAACTGAGAAACAGCTAGCTTGGACAAATATTAGCAGAACTAGCAGCTAGTGATGTGTCGGTCGGGAATGAGTCGACTCAGAGTCGGCTCCATCATGTGAACGATGGGAGCTGGCTCCCTAAGAGTTTGTATAAGAATTTAATATGAATTCTTTAACAATTAATCTTAATTCCAATCTACCCTAAAGACAAACCTATAACATTTGACTGTTAAAATGTTTTCATGCTGCTATATACACATGTATAATAATGTTTGATGATTTTACATTGTTATTATGCAGTACCACCGAAGCGGCTGAGAGGGCCTCGAGATGGCTGTGGCTCAAGAGAGGAGACACGTGGAGTCGTGATAGCCAGGGAGCCATCTGGACACAAGCTAGGGATTGATCAACCCTGGCTGGGTCACCTGGAGGAGGGTGGAAGATGTTGAAAGACCCGAAACACCTAATGACTCCAGGTATGATGATCAGTGATATGACTCACTGATGATGTGTCCAGAAGCATTAGCAGATGTATTCACACAGCAATCATTCTGAGACATCAGTGACAACCAGGAAAGACTGGATGAGAACCATGAATAGTGTGGTGACTACTAGAGAGACAGTGACAGCTCGGAGAGACGGCAAGCGGGACAGAACGGACTGGCAACCCAATCTGTGTCCACCGAGAGGAGGACGCCCAACCAAGCTACAATGAACTCAATGGAGAGATAACCCCAGGGGTGCCCAAGAGGGGTGGAGGATGAGCACCCCAGTTTGACGGACACGATGTTTACAGACCTAGGCAACAGATATACAACAACGAATAAGCAGTGTACATGTGGTAAAGTCTGCAAGAACATCCATGGCTTGAAAATCCACCAAGCAAAGATGAAGTGCTTGTTGTGAGAAGGAGCTGCACAACGCACAGGTGTTCAACCTGGTGAGATGCAGGAGGAGCCTGGCCCGGGGTCACCCCATAGTGTCCGGAGCCTCCAAGTGCTGTCAACTAATCCCCCGAGCATCAAGTCGGACCGGAAGCAGATTAAATGGCCTACAGCTACCATGACGTCACAGTGGAAACAGTTCAACGACGATGTTGATCGAATTCTGGAAGCAATGATGAAGGGAGAGGCCGACCAGAAACTACAAGCCATGACCACCGTTATTGTCAGCATTGCAGCTGAACGGTTTGGTGAGGAGGTGAAGACTAGCTCTGGAACCTCCTACAAAAATAACCTAAGAGCTGAAAAGATACACAACATCAGGAAGGAGATGAAAGCACTGAAGTTCCAGCACAAGGTGGCAGGAGAAGAGGTACCCGTTAGCCTAGCTCAGTTAATGAGCATCCTAAAGGAAGAAGATCAGGGTTCTCCGCCGGGCTAAGTGGCATTGTATGCCGCGACGCTAGAGGACACGTAAATGAGCGGCCTTTATCGCAAACCTCTTCAAGTTCACTAAAGACCTGCTGGGGCAGAAGCACAGCTGAAAGCTTACCTCCATGCAGGAAGAAATTGATCAACACCTTGCGTACATGTATAGCGATACAAGTAGAGGGCAGGAGCTGGGAGAATGTAACATCCTCATAGATTCCCCTGAACCAGTGGTGCAGTTTGACATGTCAGAGCTGCAGCAGAAGGAAATCAGAGAGGTCGTCCGTAAAGCAAGAGCAAGTTCTGCTGCAGGTCCAAGTGGCACTTCATACAAAGTGTATAAGAATTATCCCAAACTCTTAATGCATTTTTTTGGAAAATCCTGCGAGTCTTCTGGAGAAAGGGGATGATCCCAGAGCAATGGCGAGTGGCAGAAGTGGTGTGGATTCCAAAGGAGGAAAACTCCACCCAGCTAGATCAGTTCCGCATTATTTCCTTGCTGTGTGTTGAGGCGAAGATCTTCTTCAGTGCCATTTCCAAGAGGCTGCGTACTTACCTCACAAGGAACACCTACGTCGACACATCAGTCCAGAAGAGCGGCATTATAGGAATACCGGGTTGTGTGGATCATACAGGAGTGGTGACACAGTTAATTTGGGAGGCCAGAGAAAACAAAGGAAACCTGGCAGTGTTATGGCTTGACCTGGCAAATGCATTCGGCTCTATTCCTCACAAGGTAGTTCAGCTCACTTTGATAAAATATCATGTTCCCAGCAGGTGCAGAGACCTCATCGCTGATTACTATAACAACTTTAGGATGAGGGTCTCTGCTGGAGCAACTATATCTACATGGCATAAGGTGGAGATTGGCATCATTACAGAGTGTACTATCTCTGTGACACTGTTCTCCCTGGACATGAATCTGCTCAAGTCTGCTGAGCCAGAGTGCAGAGAGCCCCAAATGAATTCCGGTCAATGGCAGCCATTCATCAGGGCGTTCATGGATGACCTTACAGTCATGACAGAATCAGTCCCAGGTTGCCGGTGGATTTTGAAGATATTAGAGAAGCTGATGAAGTGGGCCTGGATGTGTTTTAAACCCGCCAAATCTAGATCCATGATGTTGAGGAAAGGAAAGGTTGAGGACAAGTTCCAGTTCTGCATCGCAGACAAATCATCAATCAGAGAGAAGCCTGTCAAGAGTTTGGGCAAGGCTTTTGGCAGCTCTCTGAGAGATTCAAAATCTATTAATTTAGCCTGCGCTGAGTTGGATGACTGGTTGAAATCCGTGGACAAGTCTGGTCTACCTGGAAAGTTCAAAGCCTGGGTCTACCAGCATGGCATCCTTTCCAGGATCCTGTGGTCTCTCCTCATTTATGCTATCCCAATCTCTACAGTTGAGACCTTAGAGAGGAGAGTTAGAAACCACCTTCGGAGATGGCTGGGGTATCTAAGAGCCTGAGCAGTGTCGCACTTTGTGGGTGCAATAACAAATTGCAGCTGCCCTTTAAGTCCCTGGAAGAGGAATTTAAAGTTACAAGAGCTAGAGAAGTGGTGCAGTATTGGGACTCGAGTGATCCAAAGGTGGCCAAGGGTGGAATCCAGGTGAGGATGGGCAAGAAGTGGAGGGCGGAGGAGGCTGTCCAAGAGGCTGAAGCAAGGCTGCGCCATAGGAGCCTGGTGGGAGTGGTCACGAGAGGCCGAGCCCGGTTAGGGTCTTTTCCAACTCCCCAAATGAACACCAGAGGGAAGGAGAGTCGGCGCCTTATTCAGGAGGAGGTAAGGGCAGCAGTGGAGGAGATTAGATCCAGTAAGGCTGTGGGAATGAGGTAGCAGTGGGCTTGGACTATATGGGAAAATGCATTGGAGAGGAAAGTGACCTGGATTGAAATCTGGAAAGCTGAGCCTCACAGCATCAAATTCCTCATTCAAGCGGTGTATGATTACAGGCCGTTCCTTGGTCGGAGCTTTCAGCAGTTTAAACATCCAGGGAGAGCGTAAAAGGAGAGCCATTCGCAGTACCACCGAAGTGGCTGAGAGGGCCTCGAGATGGCCGTTTCTCAAAAGAGGAGACCCATGGAGTCGTGTTAGCCAGGGAGCCATCTGGACACAAGCTGGGGATTGATCAACCCCGGCTGGGTCACTTGGAGGAGGCTGTATGATGTTGAAAGACCTGAAACACCTAATGACTCCAGGTACATCACTGATGATGTGTCCAGAAGTATCAGCAGATGTATTCCCAAAGTTATACAGAATGTAAAATAATGGTATTCTGGAATAAGGCTTACTATAATCACATAAAAAGATAAGTGATACACATGCACATATACCAATCATAGCTCAAAACATTGCTAAATTTGGCTGAATTATAAAAGCCAGAAGTGATACTAAATGAAGAGTCGTTTGGAAGCCGACAGAGCCGACTCTTATCTCTGAGCTGAGCCAAATGATCCAGCTAATAGTTGTCCAAAAAGGTGGATTTTCCTCAGCTGTAATCATGATGAATGTGGTATCCTTGAGTGATATCAAAAGAGATTACAGAGGCAGGTATTTAAATCAAACAATTTTGAATGTTCACACAAAAACGGTTACAACCTTTACAAAAAAAGTCTGGATGCTAAGCTAAAGCCTCGGGAATCCTGCATCTCTGCTCCGGCTAGCGCTATTTTTTAACATCCTCGACTCACACTGAGCCGAGCTACCGACACTTTAATCCCCTCGGATATCACTCAAAGATCCCACATTCATCATGACCATAGCTGAAGAAAATCCACCTTCTTGAACAAGCATTAGCAGCGCTAGCATAGCCGGAATTCCTGTGGCTACAACAGCACGAAATCCTCCATGTTGGAGAGGAACCTCACACACACAGTGCCCCGTGAAAATTGTGCTAAATGTTAGAAAAATGACACATTAAAAAATGTTAAACTGTTTTTACAAACGGCGCCCCATAAATGTGATATATATGATACATATAATTGTATAGAATATCTTTGTATGCTGTAGCATTGTAATTTCCCTTCACTAAATCTAGCCCCCAACCTGTTCCAGCATGACAATGCCATCTGCACAAAGTGGGGTTCATAAATACATTGTTTGCTAAAGCTAGTGTCAAAGAACCCAGGTGTCCTGCTCAGAGCCCTTAACAACTTTGAGTACAACTGTGAGACAACAGTGAACCAGGCCTTGTTGTCTTCACAGCTGTTCTCGACCTCATTAATGTTCTTTTGGCTGAATGAGCACAAATCTGGACAGCCATGTTCCAGCGCATAGTGAAAAGCCTCCCAAACTGTGGAGGCTGTTACACAGTAAAAAGGGACCAATTCTAAATTAATCCCATGGTTTTAGAATGGGATGTTCAAAAGGTGCACAGGATGCGCTGGTCAGTTGTCCGCATACTTTTTTCCATGTAATATATTTTAATGTACCAAAGAGATAATTGTTCATTCAAAACAAACTTTGCTTCATTAAAGGTACATGTGCATTGAAATTGATATGCAATTACTGACATTTTTCTTTACAGGTGGTAAACATGGTGGTATTCAAAGATGGTGTAACTGGCATGCTGTTTGAACACAGTGCCCTGGATGGCATGGTGGCTGGCCTTGTGGTTGGATGTGTATGGACAGTTTCAGAGTCTCTAACTATAGAGCATATACATGGATCAGATCATTCAGTTTCCCACCCAAAACCTCTTCAGTTCCCACTACAAGGTATGAAACCACTGACTCAACCTCTTTACCCCCTTTCAGAAGCAAGTAACCCTATCGTTACCTTTGAAGTAACGTCTTACCCAGATGATTTCACCACTCTAAGGGGTCACAGAGGTTTATATGATGCATGGATCAATTTTGCATTGCAGCTCTCTCTAAGGCAAACTCTTGGAGAATCAGCTGATAGATATATCATGGTGACCCCTACTCATATGCGACACTATAAGCATGGTCGCTGTGATCCCACTTATTCAGTCACAATGCTGTCTCGTCAGTTGGTTACCGCCCTGGAGTCCAGCATTGGGCCAGACAATGTCCCTCGGCATACCAAGGAGCTCTTTCAACTGTTCCACTTAGCATTCATGGAGCACAAAAAACATATCAAATCCACTAAAAGTGGTAGTGGTGTAGGGCCACATTTAGCCGTCTTGCGCAATAATATGTCTCAGGACAACCCACTTAAGAAATTTCTAGATCTTTTTGGATGCCCTTCTATCTACTTGACTGGATCAGATCTGATGGAAGGTATTGAATGTGCTGTTGGCAATGTCTATGCAACTGATCAGCTAGCTGTTACCTACCTTGGCAAAAAAGACAAGGTCCGTCTTGTGCTGAATGCAAAGGGAACATTTGCTGGCATCTTACGAGAACTCAAAGAATGTCTTGAACTAAACCTAATGTTGGTGTTGCTTCTGGCAGTAAAATATGCAATTGCTGGGCAGATGGGGGCCATTGAATGCCTTCTGGGAATAGAGAAAGAAACAAATGGCATTGCATCAGATGATTTCACAAATGGATGGAATAAAGTAGTCGACAAACAATCCCCAGACTCTACTCTCACAGGAAAGCCAGATTTCACCCTGGTGATCCATGGTGGTGCAGGGGAGGAAATGATGGTGAGCAATAAGGTGGTTGGGGTTATTGAATTTGCCCTTCACACAGCGCTTACACTGGGAGCACGAGTGCTAAGCAATGGAGGTAGCAGTCTGGATGCAGTGCAGCGAAGTGTTGCTGCATTAGAAGACTGCTTCTTATTTAATGCAGGCAAGGGCTCTGTGTACAACCAAAATGCCCAACATGAGATGGAGGCTACTATTGTGGATGGACACAAAAGAAACTCTGGATCAGTGGCTTGCTTGAACAATGTAAAGAACCCAGTGAAAGCAGCTCATCATGTCATGGATAAGAGTGACCACGCATTGTTAACAGGAGATGGAGCTCAAGAGTTTTTGAAGGGTCTCTCTGAAATAGAAAAGCCAGTGAAAACAGACTACTTTCACACTGATTTCAGATACAAGGAACTTGCATTGAAACTAAGTGGAAATACAAACAACCATCCTCAAACTGTAGGTGCAGTTGCTCTGGATTGTTGGGGCAAGCTAGCAGCAGCCACATCTACAGGGGGGCTAGTAGGCAAGTGGAAAGGTAGAGTTGGAGACACAGCGATTGTTGGAGCTGGAATATATGCTGATGATAAACTAGCCGTGACATGCTCTGGTGATGGTGATGCATTCTTACGTCACACAGTTGCTCATAAAGTAGCTAGTCTCTACAAACTCAAAGGGTACAATCTAAGACAAGCATGTCGAGAAGTGATTTACGAGGTTCTAGATGCAAAATGTGCCGGAATCATTGCTGTTGATTACAAAGGTGAAGCTGTAGTTGAAGCAAATGCTGGGGTGATGTTTGTTGCATCAATGAAGAGTGGTGTAGCTCGAGCTGAAGTCTTCAAACCCATGATGAACTTTGCAAATGTGATTTGGGAAACTGATGAACTAGTAGCTTATTTGCATTCTGAACCATGGACCCCAGGAACAACCATTCTCACTCGAAAAGCCTTAAATGGACCGAACAGCATTTTTCAATTAACTGTGCCTGACTATGTGGCAATGATGTTAGGTGCAAAAAAAGTTGCTAACTTGCTTTGTGAGAAACTAGGGGTTTACCGCTGTGCCCTTCTGCATAGACTCAAACCAGACAAGCCTGCTCTTATCAAAATCCTACCTCTTTATGGCCTAGAATCCAACTGGAAGGCTCATCTTGCCATGGAAAAGGAATTCCACATACTTGACCCTGGTTATTGCAGTTCAAAGAGTGGCCCACATTGTGAGGATGCAGTCCTTGACCATGTCCAGGCAAAGATCAGGGCTCAGCTCCCAACACCCAATGCTCCATCTTCCTATGACTTCCATGGAGATTCATCTCACAGTGGACTTTTTTCATGCATTGTGAAAGGGGAGGAGAAACACTGGCGTGTGTGGGAAGACAATCAACATGTAGCCTTTCTCACCCCATTCCCTAATACACCTGGCTTTACAGTTCTGGTGCCAAGACAACCACTATCAAGTGACATATTCTGCCTAGACAAGAATGACTACACAGCCCTTATCTTGGCCGCACGGAAAGTAGCTCAAATTCTGGAAGAGGGCATGGGTGCTAGAGGTGTGGCCCTCATTTTTGAGGGATTGGAAATAAACTACGCCCATGCCAAGTTAATTCCAATTGTCACAAAGGCAGGTGAAATGCCTCCCATAGTGCCTCCTCAGTTCTGCTCAATATATCCTGGATATGTCACATCTGTAGATGGTCCTCCTGCAAGTGCAGATGCTCTAAAAGAGATCCACACTAAAATCACAAAAACAACTCCACCTTGCACTTGGGAAAAACCTCAAAGCCACTCTGTATTAGCCATCAAGAGCCAATGGTACCGCAATCTCTTTCAGATCCAAAATACTCTATTCCACAGTACTGTTAATTACTTCAGTAACATATGCAAGTACTCATATGCTCTGACTCCAATCACAACTGACACCATTTCTTCACCAATGGGCCTAGGGTCTGACTCTGAGCCTGTTTTTGTCAATATGCTAGGTCAAGATGTGTACTTGGCTGACTCCATGCAATTTGTGCTAGAATACTTCTTACGATTTCAGGAGGAGCTCCCAGGGACATATTATGTCTCCCCCAGTTTTCGAGGAGAGGATCCTGATGCTACTCATCTGAATCAGTTCTACCATGTTGAGTGTGAGCTGATTGGTGATATGGATGCAGCTATTAGCATAGCAGAAGGCTATGTGGTCCATGTGACTCAGGCAATGTTAAGAAATCACTCAAAGATCATCCTAAGTTCAGCAGGAACGCTGTCTCATGCACAGGATCTGATGAAGAGGATGGAGAAACCGCTCCCAAGAGTGACTCTGGAGCAAGCCATTCCAATGATGCCATCCTCTGACTGTACTGAATGGGTACAAGAAGGGCAGCCACAATTTGGTATAAAGCTTACTCGCAAAGGAGAGGCTGTCTTAATTGAAAAGTATGGTGGTGCTGTTTGGTTGACTGAAATGGATCACCTCAGTGTGCCCTTCTACCAAGCTTATGTTGAAGGGTCTAGTGAAACCAAAGCGAAAGCAGCTGATTTGCTCTTGGGGTTGGGGGAGACAGTAGGGCTTGGGGAACGACACTCTACTCCTGAGATGGTACAACAAGCCCTACAACACCATGCTGTTCCAGAGGAATCATACAAATGGTACATCAACATGAGGAAAGTTGTACCTTTGTCTACCAGTGGCTGGGGTATGGGTACAGAAAGATACCTGTGTTGGCTGCTACAGCACAATGATGTTAGAGACATGCAGATCATCCCCAGAATGAAGGCCAAGAAATACATGCCTTAAATAAAAATATATTATTCAATAAGTAGTAAAAACTGCAATTTAAAATCCAGTCTTAAGTATATAAGTTATAAAGAAATATACTCTTTATATTTTACTACTACTATAGTACTAGTATAGTACTAGTATAGTAGTAGTATAGTACTACTACTATTTTACTCTTTATATTTTACTCTTTATATTATACTCTTTATAATATTGTAACAATTACACAATTGCCCCTGGGTTTTAGTTGTTTGAAAAGTAAAGACATTTCATTTTATTAACTTAATTTACTTGAATTGATCCAGTGCAGTAACACAGGAAGGTTCCACATATTAAAATAAGTTGATTGTTTAATGACCACGTAAATAAAATCAGAGATTAAAATCTTGCAATGTCTTCTTGTATGTCTTTCAGCTATAGTGCAGTGATGCTAAGATAAATGTTAGCTTTCTATAAGCATATGTATCTCATCTTGTACACCTAAATCATTAAGTAAATCTACAGAAGGGGCTTTTTGTATGTGGCCTGTTAATTAGATAATTTCATTCCTTAAGCAAGCTTATTTTTTTCTGAATTGTTGAAAATATGAATAAAAGCCTTATGTTAAACATAAAAGTGTATCTGTTTTTGTGAGCTGTTTCATCTGAAATGTAAAGCTGAAGTGAGATTATCAAATTGTTAGTGCAAAGTCATGAGTTTGTCAAAATCATATTTATTATCAGTTGGTCACCGTAGTGATGAGAGGGACTTGTGCAAGACTTTTTTTTTGGTTCAGTTTCCATAACATCACATTCATGATGTGCATCTTTAACACAGTTTACTAATGGCAATAAAATAAAAAGCAAAATTTCCAGTGAACCCTTTTAAAACCCGCATATCACTCATCATCAATTACTCAGGTCTAAATATGAATATAACACACTTATTACACTAAAAAGGGTCACAACGTTTTAATCCCATTTTCATGACTGGGACACACAAATAAAACAAGATGGCTCGTCAACCGCGTGACGACATAATGGTTCCAAATTCATCACAAGTTCAGAGCAGGCTGCAAAGAAAACAACTTTTACAACTTTTTTTTTTAAACAAATCTTATGTGTTTTAAGGATCTTCTGGGAGTTCAGAGACCTGCTGTAGTTTCACTCTAAGGGAGTTATAAGGATGTGGACGGAAAGTTTACTTTACAGTTGAATGCTAGAACACACATACGTCTAATCGTAAACCTAAGGGTGTAACGCTGCATTGTAATGCAGAAATGTAACAATGTGCATTGCTGAAATGTGCAATTCACATTAATTATTCTATTAATTATACATCTAATGCAGTTGCACTGTTGACCATTTAGTCATTAGGCATTTTAGATTTTGGAGCTCTATATTTTGTTAAAATGACATCACTCTGCTACAGAGCTCATTCTGTTTCAGTTGATCATTTCACAGGGTTAGGGTTTCCTCCGGGTGCTCCGGTTTCCTCCCACAGTCCAAAGACATGCAGATTAGGTCAACTGGCTACTCTAAAT
>JAQMYM010000021.1:617066-636366 GCA_030014255.1 Parauchenoglanis ngamensis
GGTGGACGGTGCCTGTCGTGGCGGCAATCCTCAAACCTATTGGTAGACACCGGCAGTGAGGTTGCTGTCAAGCTGAAGGAGTTCTACAGGACCTTTTTGTCCTGTGGGACTCTGGAGGCAGCTAATAGGTACTGGCAGGCCAAGGAATGCGGATTCGGTGGTTGCTGAGGCAAATACTCGGGCATGGGCGGGGGGCCAGGGAGAGTGATTTTCAGATGGCTTCGAGGAGATTCTGGTCCACCATCATGCGTCTCAGGAGGGGGAAGCAGTGCAGTGTCAACACTGTATACAGTGGGGATGGTGCGCTCCTGACCTCGACTCGGGATGTTGTGGGTCAGTGGGGGGAGTACTTCGAAGACCTCCTCAATTACATTAACATGCCTTCCAATGAGGGAGCAAAGCCTGGGGACTCGGACGTGGGCTCCTCCATCTCTAGGGCCGAGGTCACCGAGGTGGTCAAAAAACTCCTCGGTGGCAGGGCCCCAGGGGTGGATGAGATACGCTCCGAGTTCCTAAAGGCTCTGGATGTTGCAGGACTGTCTTACTTGACATGCCTCTGCAACATCGCATGGACATCAGGGGCAGTGCCTCTGGATTGGCAGACCGGGGTAGTAGTCCCCCTTTTTAAGAAGGGGGACCAGAGGGTGTGTTCCAGCTATAGAGGGATCACACTCCCCAGCCTCCCTGGAAAAGTCTATTCGGGGGTCCTGGAGAGGAGAGTAGTATTTGAATCTCGGATTCAGGAGGAACAGTGTAGTTTTCGCCCTGATCACGGAACAAGAACAGTTGACCAGCTCTACACCCTTAGCAGGGTCCTGGAGGGTGCATGGGAGTTTGCAAAACCAGTCTACATGTGTTTTGTGGCCCTGGAAAAGGCGTTCAACAGTGTCTCTCGGGGGACCCTGTGGAGGGTACTCCGATAGTATGGGGCATTACCCTCTGATAAGGGCTGTTCGGTCCCTGTACAATTGGTGTCAGAGCATTGGACCGCATTGCCGGCAGCAAGTCGAACTCGTTTCCAGTGAGAGTTGGACTCCATCAGGGCTGCCCTTTGTCACCGATTCTGTTCATAACTTTTATGGACAGAATTTCTAGGCACAGCCAGGGCGTTGAGGGGGTGTGGTTTGGTGGGCTCAGGATTGGGTCACTGCTTTTTGCAGATTGTTTCCTCTTTGCTTCATCAGGTCGAGATCTTCAGCTCTCTCTGGATCAGTTCGCAGCCGAGTGTGAAGTGGCTGGGGTGGGACTTAGAACCTCCAAATCCGAGACCATGGTCCTCAGCAGGAAAAGGGTGGAGTGACCTCTCAGGGTTGGGGTGAGATCCTGCCCCAAATGGAGGAGTTTAAGTATCTCAGGGTCTTGTTCTCGAGTGAGGGAAGAAGGGACCGTGAGATCGACAAGCAGATCGGTGCGACGTATATATATGTATATACATATACACACACACATATATATATATATATATATATATATATATATATGTATGTATATATATGTATATATACACACACACACACACATACAGAGTCAGCAAAAAAAGAAAAAAGTCTATACACTTCAGGAAAAGAAAAATTTGTAAAAAAATTCCATACATTTATGTGGCGAAGTGTTCCTGAAGTGAGTATACATTTTTTTGGCTGACTCTGTATGTGTATGTATGTATGTACGTATATGTGTGTATATGTATATATAAGCAGTGCTGTCAATCCATTTTATTCATAACAGAACCTAGAAAACATTTCAAATGAGACATGATTCCATATTTTCCCTACACTTGATTTGGAAAAAATATGCTATTAATTAAAATAATTTAGTTTAATTTGTTTTGATGTATGTTTAATGAAGCCAGAGTATCAAGCTATTAAACAAATTTTTCTTCTATCATATCTGAGATGTTAATTTGCTACAAAGTAAAAAAGCTTGGTGAACAGCCTGTAAAGTGATTCCATAATTTTTGCCAATGGTTGTAGGTAGGAAACTGATAAACTGACCTAGTGAGGGGGGGGAGGTAGCACAGTGGACATGTATGCATCCTTTACATTAGCATATAAAAGATCCACAGTCTTCTCTCCCCTTGCTGTGCAAATATTTCAGGAATGCATTTCACTGCCATTGTCCCAAACATTGTGTATAGGATGAAAAAAAACATGAATGATTATCTGAAACAATCTTTGACACAGAGCTGAATGAGTTTGTTGGAGAATGAGCGTCACTCTCTTTGCATTGTGTCATGGAGTGTTTGGGATGTATTGTTCATGTGGTTCACTTTGTCTCTCACACATGATCTCTCTCCTCTATAAGAGAGACAGCTTGTTAATACAAACTCACAAATAAACTACAGGTGAACCATGTTAATTACCCATTGCCCCATCCTTCTGCTGCTTGATAAAACCTCTGCTCCTTCACAGCTACATGCTGCATGTACATTTTTCATTTACTGTGGATTTGACATCCTTAAACCTGTAAAACCTGAAGCATTTGTTTTTGGAGACATTTTTACTATCAGTAAATCAGTTTTACCAGTTAAATTTCATTTTGCAGAAGGAATTGAGGTTTCAAGGCATCAGCAAGGCTTCATTTAGCAATATATTTTCAGCAATTAATCTAATTACAATAGACATGAATGTTAATTCTCCTCAAAATGAAGGTTTCATACTTGACATACCTTACATGAAAGTGTTTCTTTTTCAGTGCGTGATTCAGACTTTTATTTCCTTGATTCTGTAATAATTTAAACATACATTCCTCTTCAAAAAGTTTGGGACAAAGGTCTAATTGTTTCATTTGTAATACTACCACCCCTTCCCGCCCATACAGTTATAACAAAAATGCTTTCAAACTTCGAGCCAATAAAGGAGTTTTTCAAAGCTAAAAATATTCTGGAAATTTTTTGACTGGTCAAGTCAGTTAAGTTTGTCCAAATCACTACCACATACAGAGGTGGTAATCTTGAGAGGGTTGTATGAGATTCATTCTCTCTTTCTCTGTAATTAAACTTCATGGTCTGCTGTTTTGTATTAAGCTTCAGCTGCCAATTGTGTAATAACACAGATGACATATCAGAAAAACCAAATACAATACTCTCTATTATCATTTAACTTGCACTATTTATTATAATAATTGTGATGACATCATATTTTGAATAATAGTCATTTTACACACACATCTTGAAACCAAGTATTGATCAAAGATGAAAATCTGTTGTGTGTCATTGTGTCTCTCTACAGGCTGAAGTTGTGTGATGTCTCAGAAAACTGTACTGCCCTGACTTCAGCTCTAATATCAAACCCCTCACACCTGAGAGATCTGGATCTGTCTGAGAATACACTAGGAGACTCAGGAATGAAGAGCCTCTCTGCTGTACTGGAGAATCCTCACTGTAGACTGGAGACTCTGCGGTAAGATTGTCACATTCTACATTAGTGAGACTGAAGCAGAGGTTTAAGATTTTTATCAATGTCCTTAGGAGCAAGGTGGTTTCTTTTCACTGTACATTGATGATTTGTCACAGTCTTCAAGTCAGATGTATGTAGGTGACACTTGGCACTCTTGGCACCTGACCTGTCTGTCAGTATTGTTTATTTTTTGTTTGTACTTGTATATCATGCCCATGGAAGGAAAAAAATTCTTTCTCAACAGAGAAACTTCTGAAAATAAATGTAAAATTACCGACTGAATTCTAACCAATTTTTCTATGCAAAATGGACAATTAGCTCAGCCTTAAGTTCACCATGGGATTACTGTGGCTGGTACCACACACACACACACCCTAAAGATGGTTGTGGATGTTTTTCCCTTAGATAGCCTAAATTCCACAATTGCTAAAAACAGTTTATGCTCAAGTCTATATCAATGAACAGTTGATAATTTGAAGTTATAACTCTAATGATGTTCATACTCTAGTTCCTTTCAACACACTTAGCATTGCTTGACTCTTTAGTATACAGTTATAGAACAGAACTGATGTATAATCACACTATCCAGAGTCACAAGTGTCCCTTCTTACTCTGTTTCCTCTGAAGCTTTCTTCCTCTTGTTGCCTCAGGGAGTTTTTGTTGCCTCTGGCTTGCTTATTAAGGATGAATTAAAATTTTATACCAAGATTTCTATAAAGCTGTTTTGTGACAATGTCCAACATAGAAATAGTGAGGGACTGCCTAAATTTAATTTACTGGTAGGCAATGGAAGGTTGGTGGTCCAGTATTGAAGTGTACTCATACTGTGACATCCTACATATCCTTCTGTGAAGACATGCACCTGCATAAGAAGACCATTGTGAATGACCAGCCATGGTGCCCTTAAAAACTGAGGGTGGTTATATTAACTGAACAGAAGACCTACAGATCTGGGAACAGGGAGGAATATGGTAGTTTAACAAAACAGAGTAGCAAGGGCCAGAGAGGAGGAAAGGCATCTTTACAGAAACCAACAGCAGCGCAGTCTGGAGAGAGAGAGACTCTGATACTAAGCTTCTGCCCCCGCGACCCGATCTCGGATAAGCGGAAGAGGATGGATGGAAAGATCAATAAAAAAATAAAAAGGAGCTTACACTAAATTGCAAGCCCCAACAGCAATTATGTTACTGTTTTTAACTGTTAAGTTGAAACCGTGCTTATTCTGTTAGTGCATGTAGTATACAGTAGTATTAGTATTTCTTCATCAAACCACTATAAATATGGTTGCAAGGTCTGTATTACAGAAGCTGCCCACTGTCCTGCCATGATTAATGCCCAGCTACCACAGCTAACCAACATGCAGACCCCTGTGGGCTACTATGGCGGCACACGCACAATCTGTGTCTTTGCTCATCACGCATTCCAACAAATATTCTGGTGACGCCACTTCATGTAAAGGTTTCGTGCTTTGATACTCAATATTTCTCCAGTCAAGGGTGAATTGCTGAAATAATTTAATACAATCAATACAATGAAATAATAATACAATCAAGATTGTATGGTTCATCAACCAATCAACCAATAAAGCACTAACCTGGGCTACAGGTGTCTGGTCCCAAGGAGGAGAGCACACCATGTCCTATGAACAACCTCCTATGAAAACACTTCTCTGCTCTGGCACATAGGTGGTGGAATTTACATCGCCTAGATGTCCAAACAACTCAGTGGCAGTCTACAAACGATGTCTAAAGACCTACCGCTTCCTAAAGAACTTAAATAAGCACTTTTAAATGTGTCCTCTGTATGCTTTTCTTATTAAATTACATCCCCAACAGAGTCTTTAGACTGTTGGTATTCTTACTCCATGAACCAATATAAGGATGTATTTATTGATAGAGACTTCAAAGCACTTCTATAAATTGTTCTAGATATTTAATTTTAAAAAATTCATTATATTTTCTTACTGGATTACCTTCCAACAGAGCTTTTAGACTTATGCTATTCTTAGTCTGGGTTCTAGAGAACCAGTATCAGGATGTATTTACTGAATAAGGACATCTGCCAAATGTTATAAATGTAATTGTTCCTAAGATTATCTCTCACCAAAACTTTGCTAAACCCATTCAGTTAGGACACTCAAAGTCTTTCTACTGTTTGATTGAGTATTGATTGACTCCGGAGCAGCTGGCAACTTTATGAGCAGCTCCCTCATCTTAAGATTGAATCTGCCAATCCAGCCAACCCCCTTCACATCTAAGCCTTGGGCAAGGGCCCTATCAGAGAGGGGACCTCCATTCTGTCACAATGCCCATTCTTTTCTGAGTTGGCACTCTCCATCAGGAGCAAATCTACCTACCAGTCAGTGTCACTAAGAAATTTCAAGTCAAGTCAAGTGACTTTTATTGTCATTTCAACCATATACATGTTATACAGTGAGACGAGACAGCGTTTCTCCAGGACCAAGTGCTACATACAAGATTTTTAACGCTGGGGTGAATGTGCACTCCGATAATAAATACAGAGATGTTGGAAAGTATTTTGGTTGTTAGGGGCCGGCTCACTGCACTTCCGCTTCCTCACACACCTCTCCCGGCACATCCGCTACTCGGCACACCGCTTTCTCGGCACACCGCTTCTCGGCACACCGCTCCCGGCACATCACTATCGGCGAAACACCCCCAACCCCTCAAGCCATGGTTGACTACTTCACAGAAGTCCTGAAACTGGCACAAAGAGAGGCAAAACTCTTCATCAAGCTTGACCTGCACAGTGCCTATAATCTTATCCATATCCTTGTCAGCAATGAGTAAAAAAATAACCTTTAGAATCACCTCTGGCCACTCCAAGTACTGCATCATGCCATAAGGGTTTTCCTGGGCTCCAGCTGTACTCCAATGCCTTATCAAAGAAATCCTCCAGGACATGCTAGGCAAGTTCCTCATAATATTTCATTTACTGCCCATCCAAGGAAATTCATGCAACCCACATCTGAAAGGTTCTAGCATGACCTGTATAAAACCAAATCCCATGAGACTTTTATCTTTTTTTCTCAGCTAGGTTATTAACATGTTCTGGGATAAATTTATAAATTCACATGTTAAAAATGTATAATGGTAATTTATATATATCTGTAAAGCTGCTTTGACGGCATTTATTGTTAAAAGTGCAACAATGTACTTCCTTCCCACAGTTGGATACATTGTACAAAATGTTCAAAGATGAAGGACTTGTGAACTGAAAAAGACAGTGTATAGCCATAATTGAAAAACAGTAAAATTAAGAAAAATAGGTGAAATACAGCAACAATGATTGCTTCTGACACTGATGAGAATTACCAGATGCAACCAGAGCACAAACTATTCAAAACGGGATCAGCAAGCACGGTCAAAGAGTGAGATTAATGCAGTGGAAACCACTCATGAGCCTCAATAGAAAAAAAAACGAGGGTGAAATTTGCAAAAGAACAGAAAGAACGAAGCTTCTGGAGTAGTAAATTACATATGGATTAATCTGAAAATAACTTAAGTTGATCTGATGTAAAGAGTTTGTGTGAAAAAAGGAAGAAAAAGTATTCCAACCAAACTGCACTAAAGGTACTTACTCTAAAGCACAGTAGCTGTGGCTGTTTTTCCGAGAGTGGCATTGGTGAACTTATGTTCATTGATGGGATCATGCACTCAGAAGTGTAAAGAAGCAGTTTAGATGCAAACTTGCAGAAATCAGCCTGGCTTCCTCTAAAATTTCATTAAAATACAGCAATGAAGTGGTGACCAAATTGTCTATATTTTTCATCAATATTGGTGGAACTCAATATTTAGAGAATCCAATGGTCAGATATCTCACTGCAATATTATGCTGTTCATTCATTAAATTTGAACACTTTCCAGTGAACAGTAGCCTGTGTGAAAATCTCCTTTGAAGACCCCTGACACAGAGCTAATTGACAGAGGACTTCATCAGGGGATAAAGGGTGGGAAATATTTTACAAAGTCAGTCACCAGACCTTAACTCAACAGATCAGCATTTCATTTCATGAAGAGGAGACTGAAGGGACAAAGCGTCCAAAACAACCAACAACTGAAAGATGCAATAGTACAAGCCTGGAAAAGTATCTCAAAAGAACAATGCAACAGATTGGTGATGTCAGTGGGTCACCAGCTTGATGCAGTTATTACAAGAAAAGGGGTACTGTATGCAACCAAAATGCTCACCTAAAATTTGGTGGTCTGCCACCAAAGGTGCTATGTCCTAAGTTGTTTTATATGTCTATATGTAAATGCCAAGAAAGGAAAGCTTAAATTTTAAAGTATCTTATATTCATCATTTGATCTCAAATCTAAGTGTTTTCATTGTGTAGCAAAAGGGACGACTAGGCCTCCCAATTCTAAATTTAAGTCCCTCTGAATGAACTGGTACTTTAAAACCAATAACATGTGACAACAAGTACACATACAATCACCATCCATTTTAATAGGAACACATGTAGACGTGCTCATTTATGCAGTTATCCAATCAGCCAATCATGTGGCAGTAGCACAATGCATAAACTCATGCAGATACAGGTCAAGAGCTTCTCGAAACGTAACATTAGAATGTTAAACATTAGAATGGGGAAAAAGTGTGACCTTTTGTGTCTTTTAACTGTGGTATGGTTGTTGGTTACAGATGGGCTGGTTTGAGTACTTCAGAAACTCATGATCTGGGAATTTCACATACACAGTCTCTAGAGTTTACACAGAATTGGGAAGAAAGAAAAAAGCACCCAATGTGCTGAAGATCTGCAGTCTGAAACACCTTGCTGTTGAGAGAGATCAGAGGATAATGGCCAGACTGGTCTGAGCTGACAGGAGATCTATAGTAACTCAAATAAGAACTTTTACAACCATGTTGAGCAGAAAAGCATCACAGAGCACACATCACATTAAATCTTGAGGTGAATGAGCTACAAGAGCAGAAGACCACTTCAGGTTCAACTTGTGTCAGCCAAGTACAAGAATATGAGGCTATAATGCTGGGCACAGACTCGCTGAAACTAGATAGTTGAATACTGGAAAAAGGCCAGGTAATATTTTTTCTGATCTTCAACTGTCTGGTTTTGATGAGCCTGTGCCCATTATAGATCCTTATATTGTGGAGTTGTATGTAGTTTTGTCCATATGTGTTTGGACAGTAACACAATTTTCATAATTTTGCCTTTTGACTGAGGCAGTTTAATGCCCAGGTGTGGCCCATTTCCTCAATATTTCATAAAGTAAGGACACCTCTTTGGACTGCATATTGAGAGATCCCATGAACAGCTACCTAATGCAAATTCAATACTCTCCAAATACTCTTCTCAGGAATCAATTCCAGACCTTATATATATAGACCCTATATACTGCCTGTCCAAAAAAAGTCACACACACTAATATTTCATTGGACCGCCTTTAGCTTTGATTACGGCATGCATTCACCGTGGCATCGTTTTGATGAGCTTCTGCAATGTCACAACATTTATTTCCGTCCAGAGTTGCATTAATTTTCCGCCAAGGTCTTGTAGAGATGATGGGACAGTCGGACCGCTGCTCAAATTCTTCTCCAGCACATCAAAAAAATTCTCAATGGGGTTAAGGTCTGGACTCTGTGGTGGCCAATCCATGTGTGAAAATGATGTCTCATGCTCCTGAACCACTTTTTCACAATTTGAGCCCGATAGATCCTGGCATTGTCATCTTGGAATATGCCCGTGCCATCAGGGAAGAAGTTGTTCGCTGATGGAATAACCTGGGCATTCAGTATATTCAGGTAGTCAGCTGAACTCATTCTTTGGGCACATAACGTTGTTGAACCTCGACCTGCCCAACTGCACAACCCCAGATCACAGCACTGCCCCCACAGGCTTGTACGGTCAGCACTAGGCATGATGGCTGCATCACTTCATGAGCCTCTCTTCTTACCCTGATGTGCCCATTTTAACTAGTAAAAGTTAAGAAATAAAAGTAGTTATTGCACAAAAAAATTTAAAATGTGATTATTGCACAAGTAATTATTGCACAAAAATTTGGTTATTGCACAAAATATTTCTAAAGCATTGAAGCGTATAGATGTCCTTCATGTAGTAGTTTTCTGTGTTGTCCTTGTGTAGTGATAGTGAGCATGTATATGTTCATTATTTGTCCATTTGTCTTGTGTGGTGATGGTGTGAGTTGTGTGTATGTGTGTGTTCAGTGCAGTGATGGCTTGTAGAAAGAAACTGTCTCTGAGCCTGCTGGTCCTGCTTCTGATGGACCTGTAACACCTGCCAGAGGGCAACAAGTCGAACAGGTGGGAAGCGGGATGGGTGCTGTCTTTGATGATTCCCACTACTCTGTTGAGGCAGCGGGACGTGTAAATGTCCTTCAGTGTGGGGAGGGGGCAGCCAATGATCCTCTGTGCTGTCTTTATGACTCTTTGCAGTCTCTTCCGGTCTGCCTCGGTGCAGTGGGTGAACCATACTGAGATACAGTAGGTTAGTACGCTCTCAATGGTGGAGCGGTAGAAGGTTACGAGCAGCTTCTCACTGATGTCGTTTTTCCTGAGTACCCTCAGGAAGTGCAGAGTGGATTTTCATGGATTTTAGTGGATACCTAATTGACATGACTGTCTGTGCACTTAACAAAGATATTTTCAGCAACTTGCAAATAAAATAACACTAATCTGTAGCCTTAGCATCAGAAACAAGCTAATGTTTGTCTGACTGCAACACCATAAGTCAAGCAGAAATGTGGCTAACCTGGCATCTGTTTTGAATCCTTTCAAAGATATTTAGCTTGACAGTGTGAGAGAATGTGTGGGGAGGAGGGCTGCACGCAGCATGTGTGTGAGAAGTGATTGACACTCTGTCAGACATCCCTCCTGGTTCTGATTGGTTGTTTTGATTCAGGCACAGTAAATTCTTGCAAATGGCAGTAGGAGCACTGAATGGGGCCAGAGGAACCTGATTTTTTCACAGATTATCTGTCTTACGTACCACGGTCAGGACATAGCAATAGTTTTAGCAAATATGGCAAACAGTTATTCATTATTTTTAATACAGGTTACCTACTGCAGATTCAAAGTGCAGACTTTCCGCTTTAATTCGAGGGAATTACATCCAAATCTGGTGAATGGTGTAGGAATTTAGCACCTTGACCCCCTAGCCCCACCCACAAACCACTGACGACAAGTAATTGGATAAACATAGATTATAATCTGGTCTTCCTGTTTATGAGACTTACCAGTGGTCTTGTGGTAACTCTTGTGGTAAATTCTCTGTCTTTATTTTGGTGAAATATTCTCTTGATTGTTGACGGTGATATAGACAGGCCTACCTCCTGGAGGTTGTTTTGGATCTGGCCTACTGTTCTTAAGGGGTTTTTGTTTATCAGGAAAGAATTGTTCTGTCAGCTACCACAGTTGTTTTCCGTGATCTTTTCGTGTTCCTGAGGTCACCAAATGGTTGATTTGCCCACACTTAAAGTTTTTGCTGGGTTTGTTTTGATTTTTCAGTCTAGTGATGGCTAGCTTCACTGAGTAATTACAGCTCTTTGGATTTCATATTGAAAGTTAACAGCAACTGCAAATCCAAAATGGAAATGAAAATGCCACCCTTGAAATCAACTCCATGTTTTATCTGCTTATTGTAAGTGAAATAATGAAGGAATAACACACACCTGATCATGGAACAACAAAACAACCAACTGTTCAATTACTTTGGTTCCTTAAAAAAGGCTGGAGCACATATAAAACGTGCTGTAAATCCTACTCTGTTCACCGGATTTGGATGTAAATTCCCTCCATTACATCAGAAAGTCTGCATTTCTATATATTCATTATACAATTTAAACTCTAATATATTGTAGTTGTCATAACATAATACAAACTGCCAATTTCCAAATATTTATGGATCTGAATATGCACATTTTCTGCAAAAATGTATGGACAAGCAAACGTGCTTTATTACAGTAGTTACACATCTGACTTCACTATTGAGTTGATAAAATTTTCTACAGAAATTCAATCCAAATTGAGCTGTAAGTTAAAAATGTCCACATTTTGAAGAAACCTTCAGCTTAACCTTTGATTCAGATCTCCTTTTTTTCCCCACAGGAATGGCTGGGTCCTCAGCACTCGACTTCTTTGTTCCTCCCTACTCAGTCATGTGACTGTGAAATCTCGCCGGTTGATGAAGTCTCTGATGCATGGGAAGACCCTCTGGCTGGCAACACAACGCTCATCTATGCTAATTTCACAGGGTCTTTGCAACCAGAAATAAGTGATGGCAGTCCGCTCTCGTCCGGTGTCTCTAACATGGGGTATTTCTACAGCGAGCACCAGCCAGGCTCCGTGTGCCTGGACTCCTGCCCTGTCTACTTCACTTACCACCCTGAAGGTAGAACCCTCCAGTCCAGTATGTCCTATGAGCGTCTGCGTGGGGCAGCACCGACAAGCCCAGACTCTGGCTTTGGCATGGAAACAGAAAAAGAAGAGGCTGATGGGGAAGAACCAGAAGATGACACAGGAAAGGGACAGGAGGAATGCAGCAGAGTCAACATGCAGCACCAGGTCTCATTCGTTATGTCCTTCCCAGCGAGCACAAGGATCACCATCCCACCATCCTTTGCAGAGCCCACACCCTGGCAAGAGGAGTCTGAATCTTCTGGGATCAGTACCAACTCTGAGTCTCAGGATGGCCCTGTGGTTCGACCCTCATCCATGGTGGTGCAGCCGTGCAGCAGTGACTATTTAACCCTAAAGGAGATTCAGAAATACAGCAACAAATCCATCTGATCACATGTTGAACAATTCAATTCGAGTCATAACAAATTTGACTAATTTGCAAATGGATTTTCAGTATATCCCATGTGGAGTAGATTTGGTCAATTACGGTGGAATTTCTCATTCATTTGCAGCTCGATTAGGTGAATTTTGTTATTCGGGACAGGTAATGACCAGTGGCCAAATGAAGTGAGTGGAGTTCAACTTCATGTACAAAAATAGCAAAGGAAATATGGGTTTCCTTTGGGTGCTCTGGTTTCCTCCCACAGTCCAAACACATGCATATTAGGTCAACTGGATACTCTAAATTGCCCATAGGTGTGAATGTGAGTGTGAATGGTCATTTCTGTCTGTGTTAGTCCTGTGCTATATTGGCCACTTGTCCAGGGTGTAACCGCGCCTCTTGCCAAGCTGGGATTGACCCCAGCTTCCCTGTGACCCTGCAGGATAAGCGCTATAGATGAATTAATTAATTAATAAAACATTATCTGCTTGAAAAATATTACTTGTTGAAAACTGTCACTTCAAGCATATAAAGGCGTAAAATGTAAAAAATTGCTCAGTCTGGGAAGCTTCCTGTAGCTTGTTGGAATGATCTGGGAATTTTAGTTGGAGCATTAACAGTTTGTAGCAGAGTGTAAAGTGAAGCTAGCTAACTTAAATCAGAGTATAAACACTGCCAAGTCGCTAATTATAACAAATTTCACTTGTGTATATTATAAATATCAGAACTGTTTTATTGGCAGTTGTTGAAGGAAATACCATGCGTTACACTAGCTACTTGAGAAACCAACCAGCAGGAAATTCAAGTTAGGCACACCAGTAGCAACAAACGCATTGCAATTTGTGATTGCAGGGTTATAAGCATACTTGTTTGTCTGCTGTTGTCATTGCAGAATATAACCATTTTCCATTTTTCATCTTTTTTCATATATTTATGTAATGCTCAGTTTGTTTAATCAATATCCTGATAACTGCGCTACCCAAAGACTCATGCCTATTCCTGTCATGTGGACTAATATCTCATCATTACCATTTGATGTTGCTAACCTTCATTATTATTATTATTATTATTATTATTATTATTATTATTATTTAGGAATACAACTTGTTCCACCTATGTTTTGAGCAGCATGTGTTCCTTTTATTCTTGGTATTTGGCTGCTAGTGGACATCATGCAATTGTCCTGAATCAGACACACACACACACACACGCACACACACACGCACACACATTCAAGATCTCATGCCACATTTGTCTAAGTCCTTCCAATTCAATTGTAAACAATGCTGGGAAAGCTCCACTCTCAATCTTCTGAGTTTGCAGACATGAGGCTGAGTTTCTCAAAACCATCTCAAACACTTCCTCTAAACTCGGCGTGTTCAGTGTGGTGCATTTTTACCATTGTGGCAGGACTTTTGCAAGACTTGACCGAGAATACCAATTCTAGGTTAATTATCTCAGGGTTCTAGTTTGAGTTTAGAGCGCTGCCTCTACTTTAAAGCATTAAAACATATGGAGTGGGTTTTTTTTTTTCATTCACCTGTTTTTATGCTAATATATTAAAGTGATTTATTTCATAATTTAGTCATAGCCATCTAGCTAGATTCTTCCAGGAGGGTATAAGGCTAATACATGCTTCCTCAGATTTCATAGGATGAGTCCTATTCAGTACATAAAGCTAGCATTTCTCTGCTCATCAGGGGAAAGTAGAAGCAGGCTGTCCTTCCTGACACTTATGCTCCTGGCCAAGGAAAAATATTAGAAAAAGATCATTGTTGTTGTGTATAAATGGAGATGGAAACAGATTGCTTGCAGTAAGCGACAGTGTGTGTTGTAGTTTCTCCATGACTAGTTCGACTGGCTGGCACTTGTTCCATCTCGAAACATTCAGTAGAACATGTGGTTTATACAAACGCACAAGCATGTTTTTACTTTTGTAGATTTGAACGTAAGTTGGATCAGGGTTGAAACAAATCAATGTAATCTATTATGTTTGAAGACAGAGAGACTGATAGAAATATACTATATTTTAATATATAGATTATACACATTTTACTTAGACTCTATCATTTACTTGTTTTTAAAACTGTTTAAATATATTCTCCTTTTTGCATGTCTCTAATACACTGTTTAAAGATTCAAATCCTTAAAGTTTCCATGCAGAACCCTACAACAACAGCAAAAAAACAACTGAAGCTTATTTATAATGAACCCATAATTATCCAATGAAACATCCCTTTTGTTGTATTAACCGGGAATGTGGTACAAACTCCAATTTTGTTTTTGTTAAAAGTAAAAACCAAGATTATGCCTTAGATAGTAGCACATCAAGGGTTCTTCAAGGGTTCTATAAGGGTTCACTTTGACATTGCAAAACTACTTTTGTGTGTATAGAAACAATAATATATTAGAATGAGTGCATTAATATAAACCTGCGCTGCTGTTGTAGAAAATGTATCAACTGACCTATCACAATACAGTATTCAGCAGCACTGCTGTATCACTATATACAATTTACTGCCAAAAGTATGTGCGCCCCTGACCATCACACCCATATGTGCTTGTTGAACATCCCGTTCCAGATTTATTCCGCTTTGCAGTTATAACGCGCTCCACCCTGCTGTTTGGCTTCCCACTAGATGTTGGAGCGTGGCTGTGGGGATTTGTGTTCATTCATGTCTTCATGGAGCTGCTTTGTGCACAGGCGCATTGTCATGCTGGGGCAGGTTTGAGTCTCACAGTTCCAGTGAAGGGAAACTGTAACGCTGCAGCACACAGAGACGCTCTGTGCGACTGTGGTGACATCTTGGGAAGGAAACACATATGGGTGTGATGGTTGGGGTGCACATACTTTTGGTCATATTGTGTAACTCGTTGGTGTCATTCTGGTGATATATATTAGTAACCAGATATTTCTTCATGAATTTGATGGAAACTGTTAATGGATTGTATTATCAACTTCATTTCTCAGCAGTAGTCCTACATTAATTAACCCTAAGTGTATTCTCTACATTACTATACAGTATAGCATAAGGAAGAACGAATGTGTTATTAGAGATACATCAAAGATATAAATATAAAAATAATATGCTGTTTTGACATGCCGTGTTTGCCATGTTTCTCACTTCATACAAAAATAAACGCTGAGTGTAAGTGGTGTTTGATGGTAAGTGGCTTGTGGTGAAATGCATGTGTGAGGGAGTGCGTGCGTGTGTGTGTGTGTGTGCATGTGTGTGATTGTGTGTGCATGTGTAGGAGCGTATGTGTGCGTGTGTGTATGCTTACAGGTCAAGGTGCGAGAGTGTTTGAGTGTAGCCCTGCACTAGTGTGTGGTGTGACATTTATACGTGTCTGCAGTTTCCGTTCCATTCGCCACGAGCTGCAGAGAGAGAGAGACAGAGTGTGTGTGTGTGTTTGTGTGTGTGTGTGTGTGTGTGTGTGTGTGTGTGTGTGTGTGTGTGTGTGTGAGAGAGAGAGAAAAGTGAAACTGCATGACCATTTGTATTCGTTACCACATTTATATTTATGCTTTTACTTTAATCACTGTAATCGAATATAAAATATTTGCTAAGCATTATGTTTATTTCTATTCATTCATATTTTAAAGTGTTTATTTAGTTCTCCCCAACACACTCTCTGCTTCTTGGTATAAATCATATTTTTTGAAAAGAAAAAATATTTGTTTTGTTCAGAGGTGTACAACCTTTTGCACTTGATGCCAATAAGGTATATATGATTAAGAATATGAGTTATTAGTAAAAAAAATATATACTGAGGAAGAGTAAATAGATATCATATGCTAATAAAAAGATCTAGAGTGGATATAAAAAGTTTACACACCCCTGTAAAAAAATGAGACCACAATAAATCATTTCAAAACCTTTCCTACCATTAATGTGACCTATGACCTGTACAATTCAATTGAAATCAAAGAAATCTGTTAAAGGAAAAAATATTTCAAATAAAAAATGTACAATAAGCTGGTTGCATAAGTATACACACCTTTAAACTAATAGTTTGTTGAAGCTCCTTTTGATTCACTCTTCTTGGGTTAGAGTCTATCAGCATGGCACATCAGGACATGGCGATATTTGCCCACTGTTTCTTGCAAAAGCGCTCCAAAGCTGTCAGATTACGAGGGTATCTCTGGTGCACGGCCCTCTTCAGGTCACCCCACAGATATTCTACTAGCTGTAGGTCTGGGCCGCGCCAAAACTTTCATTTTCTTCAGGTGAAGCCGTTCTTTTGTTGATTTGGACGTATGCTTGGGGTCATTGTCGTGTTGAAAGCTGAAATTCCAGTTCATCTTCAATTTTCTAGCAGAAACCTGAAGATTTTGGGCCAAAGGTGACTGGTGTTTGGAACTGTTCGTAATTCCCTCCACCGAAGGTTTCCAAACGTGCCTTTTGCAATTGTGGCCATATAGTTCAACCATGGTCTCATCAGACCATAACACGCTTTTGGGAGACTTGGTGTATTTTTTTCTTTTGCACGTTTTATCCAGGCCTGGGTGTTTTTCTTTGTAAGACTTTCTTCTGTCTTGCAGCCACGCCCCACAGTCCAGACATGTGGAGAACACGGGAGATTGTGGTCACATGTGGTACACAGCCAGTATTGGCAAAAGTTCCTGTCGCTGTGGGTCTCTCGGCAGCCTCCTGACCAGTTTTCCTCTTGTCTTTTCATCAATTTTGGGGGGACGTCCAGTTCTTGGCAACGTCACTGTTGTCCCATGTTTTCTCCACTTCTGGTGACGGACTTCATTGTGTTCAGTGGTGTATCCAATGCTGTGGAAATTCTTTTGTACCCTTCAACTGACTGTTTCAATTCAACACTGAGATCCCTTTAATGCTGTGTGAGCTCCGTAGCTTTTGGTATAGCAGGCAACCGAGTAAATGTCAGGAAACTCCTACTAGAATGGCTGAACTTTCTTTGGCTTAATAAGAGTCTCTGTAATTGATGGTAGGTGTGTACTCAAGAAGAGCAAAAGGTGCTTCAACAAAGTATTAGTTTAAGTGTGTGCAGACTTATGCAACCAGGTTATTGTACATTTTTAATATTTTTTCCTTTAACAGATTTGTTTGTTTTTCAGTTGAATCGTACAGGTCATAGGTCACATTAAAGGTGGGAAAAGTTTTGAAATGATTTATTGTAATCTCATTTTTTTTTACATCACAAAAACCTGGCATTTTAACAGGGGTGTGTAAACTTTTTATATCCACTGTAGGTAGACTTCATATAATAATAATAATAATAATAATAATAATAATAATAATAATAATAATAATAATAATAATAATAATAATAGACTATATTTAATATTCCCTAATATGTTTACTAATATTAATTGATTGTCCATGGATACATATATACCACATCAACTCTGTTTATAAAGAAAGATGCAAAAGTTTGTACACCCTCAGGACAAACTGGGGAAGACAATGATTCATTAAAAACAACAAATTTAGTGTGTTAGTCTCTGTAGATGTCCCTTTGTCATTACAAAAATAGTCAAATACATCAAAAAGTTTGCACCCCCTTTCTGTCGTCTTACATACAATATATAGATTAATAATGTGTATGTCCACCTTTTACATTTATAACCCCACTCTTTCATTTCATATTTTTTTAATACACTCTCTGTTTTAACACACACCTCACACACTGCCTGCTTCAACTCAGTTTAAGGGCTAAACTTCTTTTTGGAATGTATGTTTTGACTTTTCTGTTGATTTTACCTGATTTTCTGGATTGTTAACAACTTTACAGACTTAATAGGATATTTTCACTTCAGACATTGCAGATGCGGACAGAGGTTCAGTTACCTCCTCTCTCTGTGATCTGTGGGAAATGTGGCTGAAGTGAAAATGTTTTGCCTTGGAAAAAATGTAATTAAACTCTTCTACAAAAAACCCCAACTTCTATAAAGAGTAGTACACAATAACTAAAAGAAGCAGAGTCAGTGTTTGGTGTGACATATTGCATTTGGATTGGAAGTCTGAGTTTGAGAAGGAAACGAGTTGAGCATGAGGGAGACGGCTGCTTCTGTTTTATTGCTAGTCCCTGACAGACATCTTTATAGTTTTGTCTTAAAAGTGGTATATCAAGTAATATGTGGCTTTCATTACTGGCATAAAAACATTAGTGGTTGGAAAAGTAATATTTGGAAATGTGAAATATGTTTATACTGACCTAATAATGCAGACCATCTAAAGCAACATTTTTACCGTATATGTAAATTACATTTTAAAAAAGGGTGCTGAGACTTTTGCACAGTGCGGCACAACTAATTAATCCTGACTGAAAAGAAGGAATTGAACATGTTAGGCAATGGAAATGTATTATCTACTGTATTTTCCACACTCTTGGTGTGTTTCTGGTGTGTATGACGTTGTGTGGATTAAACACACGCACGATACGCTAGATATAATTACAGTAAGTCAGAGAAAATCTAATGCACTGGCCTATAGTGTTAAAGAGAAACAGCTGTGTGTGTGTGTGTGTGTGTGTGTGTGTGTGTGTGTGTATTAGCACTCTATCAAACTGACAGATCCATGCAACGTGTGTCACTGAGCCAAAATTCCAATGTGTGTATGTGTGTGTGTGTGTGTGTGTGAGTGAGAGAGAGAGAAAGAGAGAGAGAGCGAGCGAGAGAGAGAGAGAGAGAGAGGGCGAGAGAGAGAGAGAAAGAGAGAGAGGGCGAGCGAGAGAGAGAGAGAGAGAGCAAGAGAGAGAGGAGAGGGGAGGGCAGGATGAGGTTAGTGTAATTTGTAGGGAAAAAAAGGAAGAGTGGGACTGAAGAGGGAGAGAAGAAAGGAAGTAGAAAGTGGAGGAAAAGATTTCTTCTCTTCTTTTCTATGTCTTTATCTCTGTGCATGAAGAAACTTGGTAAGTGTAATGCACACACACACACACACACACACACACACACACACACACACACATTGTGCATCTGTTGTTCTGCTAAGAGCTTTTCCATGCTAATCCATCTGCACTCAGTCTACAGACAGATTAAAGATCATTTCAACAGATAGATTTGTTGGCCACTGGACTGTTAACGTGTGTGTGTGTGTGTGTGTGTGTGTGTGTGTGTGTGTGTGTGTGTGTGTGTGTGTGTGTGTGTGTGTGT
>JAQMYM010000021.1:637481-648784 GCA_030014255.1 Parauchenoglanis ngamensis
TGTGTGTGTGTGTGTGTGTGTGTGTGTGTGTGTGTGTGTGTGTGTGTGTGTGTGTGTGTGTGTGTGTGTGTTAGAAAATATATTAACCACATGGCCCAGTAGTGTTGTAGCAAGTGTGAAGGCATGTAGCAGTTTTTGCACCCATTAAAGTCAGATAACAGCAGGGCTTCTGTCACATTTCACAGGTTTTATAATTAAATTGCAACTTGGGTTTGTGTCTGAGCTTTTTGATCTACATTTGGGTTTGTTCCTGTTTGGAGTGGAGTTTGTAGCTCTTTACTGGGTATCCGAAAAGTCAAGGGTCAGGGTCAGGGTCAGGATCAGGGTCAGGATCAGGGTCAGGGTCAGGGTCAGTGTCAGGGTCAGGGTCAGGGTCAGTGTCAGGGTCAGGGTCAGGATCAGGGTCAGGATCAGGATCAGGGTCAGGATCAGGATCAGTGTCAGGGTCAAGATCAGGGTCAGGATCAGGATCAGGATCAGGGTCAGGGTCAGGGTCAGGGTCAGGATCAGGATCAGGGTCAGGATCAGTGGGAATATGCTGAGCAAAATCCACAAAAACATCAAACAGCAGCTGAGAAAATGCAAAGCGTAAACATGAACATGTAGAGCATATGCTGTAAATAATCCATACAAAATACACATACTTTTACTGGGAGTTTTACTCTCATTGGTTTCGGATTTTATGGGCACCGTCTAGATATATAATTAATTATTAGTTATTTACTTTGATTCTTAATGTACTTTATCAAAAGTACAATTATATGTAAAAAAACTGTAAGCATTGGAATTCATGGAAAGTTATTTAAATTAAATTATTATTATTATTATTATTATTATGTTCATGTAATTTGTTTGTTTTACATTTTCTTCTTGGGTTTGAGTTGTTTATTCCTTCAGTTTTCAGTATTTATTCTTGCTACTGTAGCCTAGAGGATGTAGAACAACTCTCTGGAATGTAATTTGCCTGTCACAATATCACAAGGAAGAAAGATATGAACTTAGGTATAACCTTTTACACACCGAAAAACAGTTATTTACTATAAATCATTGAGAACTCACAAGCCTAATAAGAGGCGCAGTGTCATGTCAACGTTCAGCTCAACATTGCCCTCTAGTGGGGCTTCAGTATAACCTGAACACTCCACACCCTTGTGTGAGTCTCTGTTTGTATTTTAGTCTGTGTTTAGGTTTGTGTTTGGTGAGCTTTGCATAAATGTTTGCATTTGAGCATACACTTGCCAAAAGCCTGGATTTTGGTTTTGAGTGGATGAGCATTTGCACGTGGGTTTGGATTCATGTTTTGATTTTCCTTCGTGTTTGAGGTTAGGAGTGGCAGATTTTTAACTCAAGGTCTGTAGATATCTGGGCTCCAGCAATCCCTCAGACAGGCACGTCATTTTAACACATCATGTCCATGTATATGTAAAAATAGTAGATAAAATATCAAGTCTTTGACATCACAATGCAGTATAAAAACAGTGCGTACATGAGTGACAAGAGCAATGGATTAAATAAAATGACAGTTCCAATGTAATTTTAATTTAATGTAACATCATGCAATAAAAAGTAAAGAGAGATTGAATGGTATGAATTCAATTCCCAGCACCACCATGATCGGAACCTTAATCATGACCCTTCACTCAGTTGTATCCTGATAGATTTGGACAAATGTATCAGACACATGAGCAACTGTCAATGGACTTTAACGCAACAGCTTGGATCTTTGGACCTGTCTCAGGCACTCTGGACTTAATCTGGACTCTACAGCTCAGTGGTTCCGGTTTTGGCTACAAATTGGCAGGTTGTGAGTTCAACTCCTAGCACCAATAAGCTGTGTTGGCTTTAACAAATGCAGCAGCCTAATGATCAAACGTAAATGTATAGCTTGAGACTCTCCAACTTAGCACTGACTTAGCACTTCTCTACAGCACAGGTTCCTAGCCTTGGTCCTGAAGAACCTCCTGTCCTAAACATTTTAATGTTTTCCTTCCTCTTTCACCCACTTCAACTCAAGAAGGGTTGTTAAAGAACCAATTAGAAGAAGCAGTGGATTAGATGGGAAACACACTAAAATGTGCAGGACAGCAGACTCTTTAGGACCAGCGTTGGAACCCCACAGAAAAACTCCCTGAGACGACAAGAGGAACTTTGAGAGAAACCTAACACAAAAGGGACCCCATCCTCATCTGGGTGACACGGAATAGTGAGATTATAAATAATTTCTCTTCTGTAACTTTATACTATAGTGTCAAGCAGTGCTTAGTGTGTTGAAAGGAACTTGAGTAGGAACATCATTTCTGAATTCATTAGAGTTTTAACTTTATGTCTATTGTATCCAGGTGAAGTTATTGAGTCTTCAATGATTGAGACTTGAGTACACCCTGGTTTTGGTAAGTGCAGTTTTTAGGCTAGCAGAAAGCCTAGGACTCTGGACTTGACTATACTCAAGAGATTGGGTCTCTGAACTTGGACCCAACTCGGACTGTACAGCTTGTGACTCTGGATTTGACTCTGAATGTAAAATTTAAACTTGTGACTTCACAATTAAGACTATAATAATTCAGATATTCAAAATGGAATTGACTGGTTTAAATAATTGTCTGTGCAGGTTCAGTCATGTTTGTGTCGGTAACTGTGCCGTTCCTCATCCTCGTCCCCCTGACGCTCTCCGTGCCTCAGTCACCGTGTCGCCACTGTTGTGATGACGACTTTCTGCCAGACGAGGCCCCCACAACACTACCACCAGACACACCAGCCGTGCCTGAAATACGCACATACATCAATATGACCATCCTCAAAGGTAACCTTAACGTCTCTCCTTGGGATTTGATTCCTGTGGGTTAAGCTATCAGACCCGGGGTAGGAGTGTGGTAATCAGATTTAAAAAAGCAATTACTACCTATTGAAAGTATTTAGCAAACATCATCAATCCACACAGAGCAGAAACTCTGGATTTTCTGGAGTACATCACATGAAAGCCCTTCGGACTGACTCTTAAATCAGTCTGAAGTCACAAAAAATGGAGCTAAGGAGCTGCGCTGTAAGAGATTTGTTTCTTTATGCCTGCAGTTAAGGTCCACTGAAGGCATGTGGTGAGTGTGTGGAAGTGCAGGTCAGTGCTAGTGCTGGGATCTGGTGGAGGTGGACGAGAGGCTGATGAGGAAGAGAGCACGACCTGGAGTTCTCATTCTCTTCATGGTTGAGAATGTGTGAGTTTGAGTGTGCTTCTGTAAAGCTTTGTGTGTGTGCTCCTGGGCATATGTGTTGGAAACTGTGTGTAGGTGCTCATGTTGGGATGAGATCTTGAGATCTTCCTGCTGCTTCAGTTTCTCACACTTATCAGCGGTTTGATCTGATGACTTGGAATAAAAGGTCTAATCTAGATATTGTTTGTATCTTGAGGGAATTTTTAAAGGTAATAATTTACTGTATAAAACACATGCAAACTAAATAACCCCAAAAATGTGCAAGCTGATTTTTGAACAGAATCTGTTGTGTCTTTCACACAGTCACACCTCAACATTAAAAAGCGTGAACTCTCCATGGCTGATGAGAAGTCGAGTTTCACATATTTTTGCATCAGTTTCCTGCAGATTCTTCCGTTTCCTCCCAAAAAGTTGCCAGTAGTGGACTGACTACATTAGATTGCCCCTAGGTACGAATGTGTGTGTGCGTGTGTGTGTGTCTGTGTGTACTTGCTACATATTGAGAACCAAAATATGTACAGTATAACAGAGTGAGGGCATTTTTGGGAAGTGGGGACATTTTGACTGGTCCTCACTTCTTCATATGGCTGCTTGAGGGTTAAGACTTGGTTTTCGTATTCAGGTTGGAGTTAGGTTTAGGTTCAGGTTATGGTAAGGGGCTGGGGAATGAAGGGATGAAGGAATTAATGAATGACGAAACTGATTTAATTCATTCATGAAGAGCCAAATCTCTTTACTCAGGTATTTCCTGCTCTCATAGTCTCAGAAGAGATTCTGTACACTGATATGGTCATTCGAGACAAATCTATACATGTTCTTTCAAACAGGCAGGTTGAGATGAAAATGCAAAAAAAAATGTCTGATCTGCAGATAGGAAAACAATAAATCATTAACCATGAACTAGAAGCGATCTGACAAGTGGAAACCACAAACCAAATATGTTTAAGTATGTGCAGAACAAAACCCAATCCAATCCCTCCCTGTTCCTCCTTGTTCCTCAGGCGATAAAGGAGACAAGGGAGAAAAGGGAACACCAGGAAAGCCTGGTTTAGAAGGTCCTCCTGGAGCACCAGGTCCTGAAGGCCCCAAAGGCTCCAAAGGTCAAGACGGAGCACCTGGAGCTCCATGCAAGTCAGAGCACTCCATGTTCTCAGTGGGTCGACGCAAAGCCCTCCACAGCATGGACTCCTATCAGGTGCTTCTGTTTGACACCGTCTTCGTCAACATGCCTGGACATTTCGACATGTTCTCCGGCAAGTTCCGGTGCAGCGTGCCAGGTGTCTACCTCTTCAATGTGAATGTGCACACGTGGAACTTCAAGGAGACCTACGTGCACATCATGCAGAATGAGGAGGAGCGCACTCTGGTGTACACTCAGCCTGGAGAGCGCTCCATCATGCAGAGCCAGAGCATCCTGCTGACCCTCCAGCTCGACGACGAGGTGTGGGTGCGTCTGTACAAGCGCGAGCGCGAGAATGCCGTCTACAGCGACGATGTGGACATGTACATCACATTCAACGGGTACGTCATCAAATCGAATGCGGACTGAGAGAATCAGGACTGTGAGGGGTGTTTATTCTCCTATGACAGCACACTCCCAAATGTTTTATTGCTCTTACACCACAGCTATGATTACAAGTTTTGATTTATATAACGCCATACATTTGATCCATTTATAGTTACGTTTAATGTTGTAGAACACCCATGAAACAAGTCCTGTTCTTATTTACATTATAGCAGCTATAAACAGTTGTTCTCGCTCCAACCTCTCTTTATTCTCTCTTTTGAAGTTAAGGGAAAAAATATAGCTCGTCATGTTTCTGAAAAAAATCTCAAAGCGTAAACTCCTCTGTCCTGAAGCTGTTCACCGGAGGCTGAGACGTTAGAACACGCACATTAATATAAGTCTGTGATTTACAGCTTTTAACTCTGATCTCGCACCAGTTTTTTTAAAAGGAGAATGTATTACATGATAACTGGACTGATGCAAAGTTAAAAGAACAAAACATCTATAATATCTATACACATGAACATGAGGCTGGATCCAAAAAGGTTCCTGTTAGAAGTAGGAAGAACCCTTAATTATTCACATTCATATTCAATTGTTCTTGTAAAGCTACTATTAAGGAGAACAAATATTATATAACCAAAAGGAAATGTAGCGTACTAAGTGGAAAAAGAAATGTGAATTTTCTGAGGTTGGGGGCAAAACTATAGTACACGACACACACATGCCAAACCTCATATCTCCCCCAAAAACCTGCTCAGTTTTCAGGGTGTGTGTGTGTGTGTGTTAGATTTGGGTGATAAACCATTTTACTGCTTTTAGTAATTTCCATCATAAAACTTCCTTAATCACAGAATGTACATGTTATACAATGAATGGGAAACAAAAATAATCATTTTCATGGTACATGCATGTCAGTATAAGTGATAAGTGTGAAACAGGATGTGTGTGGTTTCTCTCTTTTAGGTCTCGAGCTGAAAGTGAAACAGTAAGTGAGACACAGTAGGAAAAGTTGAACATGATAAACTTTATATTTTGATCTAATTCTAATTTAATTCTAATCTAAAATGTAATTAAGTGTAAGACGCTGGACTCAGGTCTTTCTCTCTTTCACACACACACACACACACACACACACACACACACACACAGGTTTGTGCTTCAGACCAGTGTTTCATCATAACCCTGTTTAAGGGAGTTACAGCATCACTGTTTGTTTAGCATTACAACACCATGCGCAACAAAGCACGTTTGTTCTTGAATCAGATTTCTTAACGGTGCTCAGATAAATAAGGTGCTTAAATATTTTTAAATTAATAACATCTGCAAATTGGTGCTAAAATGCTTTGCATTTTTATTGTCTTTTGGTTGTTTGTATGTTTTTAATGCTTGTGTATGTTGTTAAATGTTATAATCGAAAAAAAAAGGTTTGTAATAAAAACTTCTGAAGGCAGTGACACGCTCGGCAAATGGGATTTACAGCGAGAGCGTATATAACACATCCTTTACGTAAGGAATAAAGCGCCGTGTGTGGTGCTGTTTGAGGAAACTAATTAACACCGAGCGGAGTTACTGCAACAACACCAAAGCTGATTATTTCCCAATAACTGCAAGGTTTGTTTTTTTATTTTCTTTTACCACAGCAATTGGTCAACAATTACACTATTTATAGTTTATCCACTTAATAATGTGGAATCTCCGTGAAAAAAAAGTTAAAATAGATAAAATAGAGATGCATAAAAGTGCACACGGTTGCTTTATAATTCTTTTTAATTATTAGAAAAAATAATTTAGCAAATGAATACAAAGACTCTAAATCGTATATTCTTATCCATATCAGTGTAATTAAATGTCATCATCTAGTGTACAAAAATGAACAGACGCTATTAACAATGAGGTGGAAACAAACTGAACTGACCCACTCGAGAGCATTAGCCAGCTAGCATAGTTACTGAGCACGACTAATACACCAGGACTGTTGGAATTATTATAACAAGTACTGTTTAGCTGTTATCTCACTCTTCTTTATTAAAGTTTCCCAAAGATCAGCGTATAATGTAAAATTAAACATGCTAATCTGTAAACATCGTCATGCAGCTCGGTACCTCATTTAGAACAACTTGTGTCTTGTGTCATGATTATTAATTACAATATAAGTATTTTCACTTGTTAAATGTTAAACATCTTGACCCATATAGGGTTCAAAGCTGATGTAGTGTGTGCTCCATACGCTAGCTAGTTGCTAGGCTAGGCGCTTACAATGAAACAGCAAACAACATAGAACAACATAGAACATTATTTCATTAATTTCAAGCTTAAATTTATCCTGTTTTCCTGACAGAAAAAAAAAATTATCTGTAGATATAAACGTAATGAAAAGATATGAGAGGACTTTATGTAGTCTGGATATTTTCAATTCCTAAGATTCTTCTGAACCCACACACACACACACACACACACACACACAATGTGACATAAGAATCAGTCTCTGTGTGGTTACGGTGAGTGTGCTGGGACTCAGCCCGATGACTCGTATCGTTTTTATAACAAACTGCTTTACTTTGTTACATTGTCTATTTATTTCTACTGATTAAGAAACCATTGACTAACAAAAGATCAGTGTGGAAAGGACAGAATGGTCTCTTATGACCGTTGTCCCAGTGACATTTTCCAGTGGGACGGTTGTCCCAGAGACAAAACTCAGTGAAAAGCTCGGATCTTGTTTCTGCTGCTCTCTCGGTGAAAAAGGCTCGGGTGTTTTCTTGCACTGCAGTAGCCTTTGTTTGGACATGAGTGAGGAGGAAGTCACCTCCTGACTGCCTGGCATCTCGCCACTCACCCGGGTCACTACTCATTTGCTTGGACAAAGGCAACTCGCTGCTTACCTGGTTAAAGGCTATGAATTACTCGCCTGATTAAATGTAACTAGGAACTCACCTGGTTAAAGGAAAGTGGACAGTCACATGGGTAAAGGCCATAAGACACTTGCTCGGATAAAGGCAACTAGCCTCTAACCTGGTTTAAGGCAACTAGTTATTCACCTGATTAAAGTTAACTAGCCACTTACATGGTTAAGTTAAGCGTTGTCATGTGGATATTGACACAGGAGAGAACTGTATTACTTTACCAGGCTAATTCACCATTAGCAAGCAGTTTATACCATTTTTAGTACATGGCTGCTAGCTAAATTACTTTGTATTAACCCAAGACAGTTAACTGTTTGGTATTTGATATAAGAAGGAATGGTTAGAAGAAGTTAATTAACTACTAGCCAGTTATTTATGCTAGGAGGCTAGCTGATTAGCTGGTTATCCGTCGGATTAAAGGTGACCGGGTCAATAACGTTATTCTTCTTCATTAGGTCAAAGTGCGTTCTGAGTCATTCTGCACTGGAACCATTTTACAGCTCATGCAAAATATTAAACAAAATAAAGAACGAAGCTGGACTAAAATACTTATCATGCTGCGTTAGCGCTTACATGAAGCAGTATATTGTCTGCATAAGGAAGGTGATACATTACATGAAGAAAACCTCAGACAGCCATTCTGATTTAAAGTCCAGATGTGAGATTCAATCTCAAGATCATGTTCTCACTTCCTGTGTGTATTGCTTTCATACTAGTGGAAGAACTATATATATTGATTAGCTATCTGGCAAATACTGACACTCCAACAGTAAGAGATGTGAGTAAAGGGTTTGCTGCATCTCCGTAGCTGGAATATTGGCAGTGCTTTTATGCAGTTAAAGGTAAAATCCAGTTCTGGGGTCCTCCAGCACGATGACTCCTACTAGCTTTCATTTATCATTTAAAAAAATTGAATGTTCCCATTTTCGGGATCAGTGTTTCAGTAAAAACTTCTGCTAAATAAATCATCAGAGTTCCAACTCTGAAAACACAAGATACAATGACCTTGCAGGGTTCAGCTACTTGATCAAAGATTAATTTGCATTTCAGGGTACTCCAGCCATCAGGCAGACATTATGTCTTGCTTAGCTGCTCATTTGTACCCTTTAGCATATGGATTCTCTAACAAATATTGATATTTCTTATAATTATCCAGCAGATATTTGGGAGCAAACATGTGCTCTTTATGATCTGCTAGAGGATACCTTGATTCTGACCCATCAAACCAGCCACCAGTTCTTATTAACTGCCTGATATAACTCAGTTTCCGCTTCTCCTCAAAGTCCCCCCAGCGAGGAAAGTCTCCGTTTTGTGCAGAAATCAGTTTATAATAAATTCCCTCTGGTGTGAAGCACCATGAACAATGCCATCCCGCGTAGTGAACGGGGCTTCCGATGGACCACGGCATTAGAATCTGTCCTGACATCTTTTCGTACTCCCGGAAACCTGGCATGTTGTAATAATTCCGCCGTCGTAGCAGAATCCCGTCCCCTTTATAGACCGTAAGAAACATGTCTACGGTGCAGCCAGATAAAATGTCCAGCGTTCCCGGCTGCCTCCAGTAAAATCCATACAAGGACTTTCGCATGTGAATTCCAAATGGTTCCGTCCAACCATCGTAAAATTTGAGGAAAAGAATTCCTTCCCGAAGCGGAATCTCGTCCGCATCGTCCAGAAAAAACACATCATCAGGTCTCAAATCTTTAACCCTTAGCAATCCGTTTTTGGACAAGAAGGTCCGGAGGTAATCGTCTGCAATCCAGCCATCGGCGCGGCCGCCTTTAGGGAAGTGGTCCAGGAAGACGTAGAGGATTTTGTGCTTCACGTAATTGAAAGTTCCGTTGAGTAGAAGTCGAAGGAAATTCAGGGGTTTAGCCTCACCATATGCAGTGTAGTTCGACTCGCACACTAGAAAGAGATCCACAGCATCTGCTAGTTCATGAAATCTGGCATGCAGCAGGTCAAACTCATGATTGATGTTGACTGCGTTTATGATTCGACGCGGAACCTTCCTGGGCTTCAGGTGGGATTTGGTGGGAAGATTTGAGTGTTGCACCACGGTCGGAACGCCACAGTTGGGGCCATGCCAACCTTGGCGGCAAACGCAGGTTGACGCCTCAGTCGCCGCTTCTTCAAGAACAGTTTCATTTTTTCCACCATGCTTCAACAACACATTTTCACCAACCTTGGCATCTTCGCGTGCATTTGATTCCATTTCTGTCCCTTCAATAAAGCACAGCTCTCCTCTCTTACTGTGGATGAAGTAGGACGTGGGATCATCCTGCAGAACGTACAGTTGTTTATGAAGTTCCCCATGTGGACTTGAGGGATGTAGCAGGAGCAAATCTTCTTCTGCTGGGTTCTGCAAGAATAAGCAAACCCAACAACCATGAATATCCAAATTCTTTAAGTATCTAGTAGCAGAAAGTCCAGGTGACAATTCTGAAGATATTTTACTATATTTTATTTCTACCACCGTGACACTGTGCACGTCCCTACAGTAATAAATCATCTGCAGTAGGAGGTTTAGGAGGCTGGGAACCCTTTACACACTGTCCAAAATAAACCAGACTACTTTTTTGTTGCCATCTTTTGATTATGGCTTACCTTCTAACAGGTAAGGTGTCCATTTAATTATTTAACCTTTAAAGGTCCAATAATGTATCTTAAATTATTTCTAAAGGTACACAATGTACACTAAAGATAAGAAGGCTGCTTTATTTGTGTCAAACAAGTCAACTTTTTTCTCACAGTGAACCAGATATTTACCTTCCCATGATGAGTCTGCAGCCTTATTGCTTTCTGATCATACGTGTCAGAGGGGAGGGACTCGGTCAGCGCGTCTTGCCAGAGGAAACCGCTGAATCCTGCCAGTCGTGAGCTGTAAGTGGACAGTCTCTGCAGCAGAGCTTCCTGATGGAGAGTTTTATAGCAGTACAGCAGAGAGAGCAAACAAACTCCGGCTGTGCAGAGCAGCAAGCGCTGGTGCCTTCTCACTTTCATCCTGAGAGAGGGAGAGAGAGAGAGAGAGATCACAAACAGACTGGACACTTCACACCTCTTTACCATGTATGTTGCCTGTAAAACATTGTAAACTTCAAAAGCAACCAAAACTGCAAGCCAACAGCACACGCCTCTCTCCTGAGCCGAGTTTTACAGAGTTTACAGCTTCCTGTTCTCGCTGTTTACTGGACACCGAGCTCCCACTCAGCCTGATAATCTAATGAAGCCATGCCCTGCAGTATGACACTGTCTCACAGCACCGCATTCTGACAGTACCACAGTAACACTGTTTAGCCTCGAATCCAATAACACACATCTTTCATGACCAGGAAGGGAAACAGGAGGCCTGTATGTTTTACAGCCATGGAGCAGCTGTGACTGAGACACGCCCCTTATTGTGAAATACTTAATAGTATATTTACTTAACTATCAGCACAATCACCTACAGTAAAGGACCATTTTCCCTTTCCTACTGTGTGTGCGTGTGCGTGTGCGTGTGTGAGTGTGAATGTGTTGAGTGTATTTAGGCATTGGCTACAATGATGCTATTCTTCTTCAGGTCCTACCCACTGCTAATGCTCAAATGTCTCAGCAAATACAAAAGCTCTCTCTCTCTCTCTCTCTCTCTCTCTCTCTCTCTCTCTCTCTCTCTCTCACACACACACACACACACACACACAC
>JAQMYM010000021.1:697305-707735 GCA_030014255.1 Parauchenoglanis ngamensis
ATTCAGTTTTATTTCCTGTTCCTGTTCCTTTTCAGAATTTTTAAGAACGTTAAAATTACATTTCGAAATAATTTTTATAGATAATTTTATGACCAACTCAATAATCAAGGCGAAACCGGAAGTGATCATGGGACTAAACCTCCTTGGAATTATGGGATATGTAGTCTTTAGAATGCAAGACCGACCATAATTACAGGGTTTCTGCAATGAACTGTAGGCATAATGTTTTAACGAAGAAATACTGTATTTATCCCGATTTAATTTCAATTTAGAACTGTTGAGGGTTTGTTTGATTTTAGATTTTAATATGATCTGTTAATATCCAGTATTTCATTAAAACAACAAACATAGTATTTTCCAAATATTCAATCATCTATTAATCACCAGATTATTTTTGATATGTTTATTAAATCCCATTTTAGTGAAGGCAGTTTAATTTAATTTAATTAATTTAATTTTAATTCTGTAGTGTGAAGGTGTGTACATCTCTACAGTAGATGTCCCTGTGAGCTTTACCGTCTTTAATTAATATTACCCTACCGTTCTTTAAAGCTAAAATGCGTTAGCTAAAACATTTGAAATATTTATTATGAAAGTACATATACAGTGTTTAAAAAAAGGCACAGTTTATTTCTCTGTATGTTCCAAAGTGATGAGAGGATGTTATTACTAATGCTACTGTTAAACAAATTAAATAAATTCAATAAACACAGTTATACAGAAGAATTTTGACAGAGCAGTCTCTGTAGTGCAGTCTCTATAGTTCACTCTCTCTCGTGTAGTCTCTATAGTGCAGTCTCTATAGTTCAGTCTCTATAGTGTAGTCTCTATAGTTCACTCTCTCTCGTGTAGTCTCTATAGTGCAGTCTATATGGTGTAGTCTTTACAGTACAGTCTCTGTAGTGCAGTCTCTCCAGTGTAGTTTCTGTAATTCACTCTCTACAGTGCAGTCTCTGTAGTGCACTCTCTATAGTTCACTCTCTCTAGCGTAGTTTCTATAGTTCACTCTCTGTAGTGCAGTCTCTATAGTTCACTCTCTATAGTGTAGTTTCTACAGTGTAGTTTCTATAGTTCACTCTCTATAGTTCACTCTCTGTAGTGCAGTCTCTGTAGTTCACTCTCTGTAGTGTAGTCTCTATAGTTCACTCTCTACAGTGCAGTCTCTGTAGTGCACTCTCTATAGTTCACTCTCTGTAGTGCACTCTCTATAGTTCACTCTCTATAGTGTAGTTTCTATAGTTCACTCTCTATAGTGTAGTTTCTATAGTTCACTCTCTGTAGTTCACTCTCTGTAGTTCACTCTCTATAGTGTAGTTTCTACAGTTCACTCTCTGTAGTGCAGTCTCTATAGTGCCCTCTCTAGGAGGTGTGTTGTGATTAGGGACGCGGCCCTGCGCGTGTCTCTGCACTGCAGCCCGGCGGTGCTCCGGATGGTGGTTGGTGGTGGAGTTGGAGGTGGAGGTGGCTGAGCTCGGCGCGATGATGGCGACTCCCAGCGCGAACAGCAGCTCCGCGACACCGCCGCCGCCCTCAGCCCTGAGACGCGGCCACCCCGCCACCTCCTCCTCTCCGCAGCCCCGCCACTGCCAGCACATCACCACCATGAGCAGCATGCAAGGTAAGGAGCAGAAGGAGAGAAGAACGCTAGGACGGAGCTGTCAGGCGCCATGTCTCCGCGTCTCTCACTCTCTCTTCCGGTGTCTCGGATCTCGGCTTAGCTGTGAGACGCTAGCTGGGTAACAGTAGGTTTAGCGTTAGCGCTCTGGTTCTCACAACAACAACAACAACAACATGGCATTAAATTACGCTCAGAGATAACTCTAAATATGCGAATAAATATTCGTTGGTGTGTGTCGTATTGATTTAAAATCGTGTTTATGCTTTTGGACACGACATCATCCGGTTGTTCTCGAGCTAGCTTTGTGGCTACACCTGTTAAACCGAACTAACGGTTAGCTCAGGATGCTAGCTATTTATTTATTAAAATCAGCCATAATTTGCATAATCAGCACAGAATCCTGATTAATTCATTCATAATTCATCGAGCTGTAACGTTACAAACGAACCAGTTAGATGGCATGTGAATATAATTATGTAGTTATGCAACGTTTAAAAACATCTCGCTGTGTAATTCACACAAAATAGAGAAGTTTTCAGGCGCGTGCACTACTGTCATTTCTCAGCTGCCATTGAACGGTTAAAGGAACTGGATAATTACCATAACACATTAAATATGTTTATATGGTTGAGGGATTAAATGTTAAATGGGGTTAAATGTTCTGAATGTTACATTAACGATAAATATCGGTGCGAGATTCGTTTATGTCGTGTGACTTCCAGCAGCCAATCAGAGCCAGGCCTGGGTCATAACCCGCTCTGATTGGTTAAGTGTAGCAGGTTGCTATAAATATAGAGGAGGCGGGGCTTAATCACTGCTTCAGCTAAATAAATCAGGTCCGAGAGACGAGGCGATTCTGCGGTCAGTCCTGCTGCGAAGCCACGATGCAGACAGTCTGCGCAAACACGCAGAGACGTGTTGTAGTTAACCGGAACGATTGTAAATACATGAAGAATTATCGCACGTACGTTAAGAATTATCCTATAAGTCAAGTTTATTGTACATCCATCGTGAATTCTCGAGCACTGTAAATGTCATAACTACTTTGTAAAATTGCGTCAAGAATTATAAAAAATACTCAGAATTATCGCAATTTCTTGCAATGATTGTAAATGTGTCAAGAATTATTGGAAATGTATCTATAGTTATCCTAAATAAGTTATATATCATATATTTATGAAAAAGTATCATAAATATTTAACAAAATATAACTGTCAAGAATGATTATACATTTGTATAGAATTATAAATACGTAGAGATTGTGAATAGTTAAAAGAAAATGATTGTAAGTATGTTGAGAATGATCATCAGTCAGTAAATTACAGGAATCAGGATTAATTAATATTTTTTGATTTACTGATTTGACCTTTGTACCCAAGCATTTTTTTCTCCTGTGACACTTTTTTTCCTTCTCACCTTTGATTCCTAATGCCCCACATGACCCGTTTGATGTCGGACTATGGTGAGACCCTGCATAATCACACACACACCCACACACACACACACATACACACACACACACTGTTTTCATCATTTCCTGTCTCATTTCTCATCATATTGCTTCTTGTTTGTTTGTTATTTATACTTCATTATGTGCATATATATGTGTGTGTGTGCGCGTGTGTGTGTGTGTGCACGTGCGTGTGAGCGCGTGCCCACCTGCACACACAGTTACAGTACGAGTGAGTCATGCTCTGTAGTGTCTCTCCACATTGGTGTATCAGTGCAGGAGCATGAGCCATTTCGGGGAACGTTCCCGGAAAAAAGCGTTTCTCCGGAAGTCTGCTGATTATAGAGCTTCAGATGTTGTTGGGCTTTTAAAGACAGTGTTCAAACACGTTATCACACTCCGTTAACCTCGTATCACTGGCGCAAATTTCACAAGATCTGTTCATCATATTTTTTTCTCTTTCTTTCTTCTAGTTTTTAAAAACTTGTATGCTCCCGTAGGATTTACATTTAATAGACTTCCTGTCTCGTAAACGTGTGTGTGTGTGTGTGTGTGTGTGTTGCTGCTGCTGCTGTTGTTTTTCCTGTCAGCAGGATTTCAGATTAACCTGTCTGGAGCTGCCCAAAGTAAGCCACTCCCACTTTGCTTCTGTCTCCTCACGGCTGATGTTTTGACGCTCCGCTAATCATGGCTGGGAGTTGAGCTCAGGGTGTGTGTGTATGTGTGTATGTGTGTCTGTGTGTGTGTGTGTGTGTGTGTGTGTGTGTGTGTGGTGATGCTGGTGGTGGTGAATCACAATGCAGGTGTTCATTAATCTATGAGCATTGACTCTGCCCACTACTTAGCATTTTTGGGCGTAAAACTGGACATTATATTTTGCTCACATGAAAAAGCCCCTGTTGATGAGTCAGCATCACGTCCTGAGCGAATCGCAGCCGAAGATTGTTACAGACACCGATTACAGCAAATGTCTGCTGTTGCACCTTCATGAACAGATGTGTGTCACGTCACCACCTCAGTCACTCCACAGAGACACGTCTCGGCTACGTCGTCACGGGGAAAGAGCAGCAACTCCAGCATTCGATGACCAGGATGAGGAGCTGAATTTACAGTTTCATGGTTTTTTTTGTTTTGTGAGAGATAATTATGTTAATGTTTAATAATTGAAGTGAAATAAGATTAATTCAACAGCTGGCAGAATCCCAGCAGATAACCACGCCCCCTCTCCCAGACACGCCCCCTCTCCCAGATACGCCCCCTGTCCCAGACACGCCCCCTGTCCCAGATACGCCCCCTGTCCCAGATACGCCCCCTGTCCCAGATACGCCCCCTCTCCCAGATACGCCCCCTCTCTCAGATACGCCCCCGATTAATGATATTTTTGTCATATTGGGCCGCCGCCCAATACTTGGCTGCAACTCTGACACTTTTAAACCAATTATACTCTAGCTCTTCATCCTTCATGGTAGCGTTTTGGCCTACCCCAGATTCTGAACATAGATATGAAATCAAGCTGTATCGTATGGTAGCAAGTTCAGTGGCGTCGGCAAATATCGAATCGTTGCCTTGTGAATCCGAGCCATGTCGCATGGTGAGGACGCCTGAGGTTTACACCACTAGTTTTAACCAAATGATCTGGAAGAGGTTTGTGGGAATTCAGCAAAAGAAAAGGAAGTAGAGCTCCTACTGCTACGTCTGGGAAGCTCTCTTGTCTCCATAGCAATCTGTCGACTGTAATTACAAAACCGCTCCGCTAAAGGCGTGATGTGGGACTCTGATATCCGGTGTGTGTTTGCGTTTATTTATTTTCCTCATGTTGTTGTAAAATGAGTATCACAGCATAAAAGCAGTTTGTTACCCAGCTGCAGGTTGCACAGTCATCACGTCTGTCGATTATTACTTTAAATCAAATTCATGGCGTATAGAAAGTGTGCTTTTCTCATTTTTCTTGTTCTTCCGTTAAAGAAAATAGACAACATTAGTGTAGCATGGTACACACGATGCAGCCAGCGGGGCTTGAAGCTCTTTGTAAAATGGAAGTGAATGAGGTCTGATGTGACAAGTCGGGTTTGAATCGTTTTATATGAAAATCCAAACTGCAACGTGTGGAAAATGTTCAAGGAGGGGGTGAATACTTATGCATGATACTGTGATTTGGGATGGAGACTTTGTGTTCCCTCAGAAGACAGATCCTGTTCCTAACATGCCTAACATGTGTCTGATTGGAGAGCAGGACGTGTGTCATGATACTCCACTGTGACAACGCCGCTCATGTTAAATATCGTAAGACTGATAATCAGCACATGCCTTGTTACAACCTGACTGTAAAAGCAGGAGATTACTCAAGACTCGCGTTTCTTCTCGGGACTAAACCAACTGTTCCAGTTGTGGAAAGTTCCTTTATCCGTGCTCTCTGAATGACATTTCTGTAGCTCGACTGGTTTCAACGTGATCAGACATGAGCGCAGCGTCTGCTCGAACTCTCACGTTCTGTTGTGTGATTCTTTTCTTCATGCAGCTTCTTACTAACCGAGCAGCATCTTGGGGATTTTTTTGTTTTGTTTTTGTTTTTTTCCCTCCTCCTTTCGGGGTCGTGTTGTGTCTTGTTTTTGGAGCTGGAATCTTTTGGCATGAGCAGCACTGGGACTTGTCGGGGCAGGGAACCGTCACGGAACGCCAAACGCTTTTTCATCGTAATCGCATTCTTGTGGTGGCTTTAGGAGGGGAAAAAGAAAACAAAAGCACATTTTCCTACTCAGAAGTGGAACCGTCCAGCCTGGGAGTCTTATCTGGCACTTTTAGTCTTTTATTTCATCACAATTCATATTGTTATAATGTGAGCAGCAACGGAACAATAACCATATTTGTCTATTCACGTATAAGCGTATGTATGCTTTCATGTTGCAGAATGAGCGTGTCATGTTTAACACGTAGGAACATAAATTCTAAATTACTCGGCTGATTTGGAAATTTACGTTCTTTTTTTATCTTTTTTTAATTTCAGAAAGTCATATAGGTTCTAAACTTTGGACATTTTGTGCAAATTCCTCGAGGGACATGCTTCCTTGGGTCAAAAAGGGAGGGACTTAATTTGCTTTCAATTAACCAATTGTAAATGTGACCCCATGACATCATCCTTATTGTTAACCATTGTTTAAATCAATACATTTATAAATTTTCCCACTTTAACATAACAAAGTCTCTGACCCAGGGAAATGATGGCCTTTTTAAGGGGAATAGAGCTCCAAAGTGGGCTAAAATGGTTGTGTTCTGTGGCCTCTTTCGCGGGCACTGGAGATCACTGGCCCTCTGCTGTTCAAGCAGTGTAAATATATTAGATATGTAATTAATAGAATGCTGATTTCCATGATGTGATTTGAACGTCTTAGCGATGCACATCCATCACATTTTTGCATTGCAGTGCATTGTTACACCCCTAAACTGTAGCTTATTACACACAGGTAAGTGTGGAACGCAGAACGATGAGCTCGGGTTAAATTTCAGGGTGAGGAGATGGGAGTGTGGAGGCTGAGGGACGATGGTGCATGTCCGACTCCAGTTATTATCTCCAACCTCCAGATTTACTAAAGCTGCCACTCTTCTGCGACTGCGTTTTTCACAGCTGGATCACTCCGTCAGCTGGATAATGTTTAAATAATCCTGACTGACTTACGAGTAAAAGCGTATTCAATACACACGACTTCGTAATTTGTGCGCTGTTAGCTAGCATTAACTAGCATTATTAAATGTCGGAAAGCCATTGCAGCTAAACGTGTGGAATATTACTGCCAATACAGTGGTTCCGTCATATTGTCACTTTGCATAGTATGAGGATGCTCGCCTCATTTCAGCCAATCAGAGACAAGTATTTCCAGTGGAAATATGGTGTAGCGTTAGCACAGCGATGTTGATTACTTTCTGATTACAGCATGTCCTGAAGTGTTTTATTCCTCTTACACCACAGCAGTTTACCTAAAGTTAACATTTTTAGTTTATTGAAAAACAATATATAGTCACACTTAATCTTTGAAACAACTTAGTTCCTGTTCTCACTTATGTAAGAGACCACGTCCATACATGTTACTATAGAAACAATAACACATTAGTGAGCGCATTAATAAAACCTGTGATGTGCAGCTGCACTGCTGTCAGCTTTAGGAACTCTGGAGTGGCTCTCTCAGGTGTGCATGACTTACCTGAACATCTGTGGATCACTCAGACTGTGGAAGAACATCCGTACTGTCTTCTACAAGTTACATTGGTGTGTGTGTGTGTGTGTGCGTGTGTGCGTGAGTGTGTGTAATGCTCCTGTGCTTCCTCTCTGTCAGGTAAACGTAAAGTACTGAAGTTAGATTTTGCCAATCCATCAATCAAGTCAGCCACCAGATTCAACCTCAGCACTGCAGGACCGCCGTTCCAGAACCCTCACATGTGAGTACACCATATAGGGTTCTCCATATCCTGCTCATCCTAGAACCCACATTTTCCAAATACAGCCCTGCACACTTAAATGCTTCCATTTTAGAGCCCACTAGTGATTACAGATATTCTAGTTCCCAGTAGTGTTATGGGAATACAGTACTTTAAACTTCTAGACACTCTAGAACCCACATGGAACGCAGTTATCTGACCTGAATTCGAAACAGCATACAGGCGTTCTTTTAACTCATTCATGCAGTGTGAGTAAATACAGCTGTTTGCTAATACATCTGGTTTAGAACCGTGTGTGAACACAGCCACTGCCGAACCGGGTTATGTGATATACAGCCGTTCCGTTATACAGCTTGCAAAGCCATTCTAAACCAACACCTCCGTTTACCACTATAGAGCCCAGTTATCTGAAGGGAGTACGGCTGTTTAGGTACGAACTCGTGTTAATGCAGAACTCGTGTTAATGCAGAACTCATAACTCGTGTTAATGCAGAACTCGTGTTACTGCTGCCTTCCTAGATTATATTGCAGTGAAGTTTATGATGCTGTTCTAGAACCCAGTTGCATTAATACAGACATTTTATAACTCTTGAATACAGCTATTTGGGAACCCAGTTATTGTGAATAAAACTGTTTGTGTGTGTGTGTGTGTGTGTGTGTGTGTGTGTGTGTGTGTGTGTTTAGAGAACGTTGGCGGACACACAGTATTGAATCATCAGGAAAGTTAAAGATTTCTCCAGAGCAGCACTGTGACTTCACAGCGGAGGACCTGAAGGACCTGGGGGAGATCGGCCGAGGAGCGTATGGCTCCGTCAACAAGATGGTGTACAAACCCAGCGGACAGATCATGGCTGTAAAGGTAAAAGGCCATGCCCTTTTCACCGAAACTGAAAGGTACAGAGGCCACGCCTCCTTCCCTGAGACTGACAGATTCAGAGGCCACGCCTCCTTCCCTGAGACTGACAGATTCACAGGCCACGCCTCCTTCCCTGAGACTGATTCACAGGCCACGCCTCTCACACCATTATCAGCATTAGCTTTGGGTATATTATGTTAGGTGTTATACATTTTTAGATGGTGTGTGTGTGTGTGTGTGTGGGCGCGTGCGTGCGTGTGACAGAGGATCAGGTCGACGGTGGATGAGAAGGAGCAGAAGCAGCTGCTGATGGATCTGGACGTGGTGATGAGGAGCAGTGACTGTCCCTACATTGTTCAGTTCTATGGAGCGCTTTTCAGAGAGGTGCGTTCATCATAATTCACATTCATCATAAACACCACACAATGACACACAGCTGACTTAACACAAACTCACACTTACTGTACTGTGTGTGTGTTTGTGTGTGTGTGTGTGTGTGTTTCAGGGTGACTGTTGGATCTGTATGGAACTCATGTCTACCTCTCTGGACAAATTCTACAAATACGTATATTCCACGTTGGAGGACGTGATCCCCGAGGAGATCTTGGGCAAAATTACACTAGCTGTAAGTCGTGTCCTCTACGTGTCCTCTACGTGTCCTCCGTCTCTCGCTGTGTGTTCAGGGTGGATCAGTGATTCACATGTTCTCTCTCCTCGTCTTTATTGCAGACTGTGAAAGCACTTAACCACTTAAAAGAAAACTTGAAAATAATTCACAGAGGTAAGATCTCTCCTCTACTTCCTCTATCGACTTCCTCTTTCCATGTCCTCTTTTTCCATGCTTGTGTGTGACACCGATTCAGGGGCGGGGCTACATGTTCATTAGTGATGTCACTAAAAAGCGCCATGGCTTTTACAGTCACGTTATATATGCACATTACTAGCTAGTGTCAGTAAATAAGCACCACAACTTTAAATCACATCAGATATGCAAATTATTATTATTATTAGATGAAGATAATGATGATGATGATGACATGGTATACAGAATTGTTTTTGTCTCAGGACCAGCGTGTTGATCCTATATTACATACTTTGTAAAGTGCGAAAGTTTTACAAATTGAACATGTATAAATACAAATAAATTATAAAGTTTGAAAACACAGTAGTTGTAATATTGCTGGAGTAATGAAAGAAAATCGAAACTCTGGTTGATCTCTGAGTTAATTTAATAGCAGTAAATTAGCCACATTGTGATTTGCATATAATTTAAATATTCACAAATCAAATCCTTGCATTTGAATGAGGATAAAGATTTCCTGATATTTCTAGGTCATCTTGGGTCAGTTTTTGGGGCATGAAAATTAGAAACATACCCCATGTATTTCTCTCTCCTTACTCCAGGACTCTGTACGCACACCCATACCCTAAACATCTTCATAATATTTAATAACCTGTATACCTGTATTTAAAGTTAGTAAGATACATTAATGTAAAGAATTAGAAAGGAAGTAGCAGTTTAGTATGGCTTGTGTTTTAGAAGATGTGTTCACTTCCTGTCTGTCTGTCTGTGTCTGTCCCCCCCGCAGACATAAAGCCATCGAACATTCTGTTGGACAGGAACGGGAACATTAAGCTGTGTGATTTTGGGATCAGCGGGCAGCTCGTCGACTCCATCGCCAAGACCCGAGATGCAGGCTGCAGGCCGTACATGGCAGTAAGCTCAGGCGGAGCGCGACTTATTTATTCATTACAGAAATTAACCAGTGTCCACTGTAAACCCGCCCCTCCTCCACCATAACACTCCACCATCACACTCCACCCTCCACCATCACCCTCCACCATCACATCACCCTCCACCATCACCCTCCACCATCACCCTCCACCATCACCCTCCACCATCACCATCACCCTCCACCATCACCCTCCACCATCACCCTCCACCATCACCCTCCACCATCACCCTCCACCATCACCCTCACCCTCCACCATCACCCTCCACCATCACCATCACCCTCCACCATCACATCACCCTCCACCATCACCCTCCACCATCACCCTCCACCATCACCCTC
>JAQMYM010000021.1:711034-724693 GCA_030014255.1 Parauchenoglanis ngamensis
CACCCTCCACCATCACCCTCCACCATCACCCTCCACCATCACCCTCCACCATCACCCTCCACCATCACCCTCCACCACCTCCCTCCACCACCACCATCACCCTCCACCCTCACCCTCCTCCTCCATCATCACCCTCCACCCTCACCCTCCACCCTCACCCTCCACCATCATCATGCATTTACTGTCTCAGTGAACTGGTCAGGGACGCTTTTAATGTGTGCGTGTGTGTGCAGTTAGTATTCTCTTTGTAGCACTGATGTCATTTGCTATGTTTAGCACAGATGATGTCATACTGCGTGTTTCATTTTGCTCTACCTAGCAACCACATCACCTGTCTGTCTCTCTCTCTCTCTCTCTCTCTCACTCACACTCTCTTTCTGTCTCTCTCTCTCTCTCTCTCTCTCTCTCTCTCTTACACAGCCGGAGAGAATAGACCCTAGTGCCTCCAGACAGGGTTATGATGTTCGCTCAGATGTCTGGAGTTTGGGAATCACACTGGTATGTGGACAAAGAGTGATCTGAAATGGACTTTAAACTCTTTTAAACTGTGGGGGTGGGGTGTGTGTGAGTGGGGGGTGTGTGTGAAGGGGGGTGTGTGAGTGTAGACAAATAACTGTGTGGGCCTTGCTGTATTCACCGTTGGCTCTAATGAAGGAGTGTGTGGTATATTGTGTAATCATATGCTTCTGTGTGTGTGCGCGTGTGCGTGTTCCAGTACGAGTTGGCGACCGGCCATTTTCCGTACCCGAAGTGGAACAGTGTGTTTGATCAGCTCACACAGGTGGTGAAAGGAGATCCTCCTCAACTCAGCAACTCAGAGGAGAGACAGTTCTCCCCCAAATTCATCAACTTCGTCAACATGTGGTACACGCGCACGCACGCACGCACACACACACACACACACACACACACACACACACACACACACACACACACACACACACACACACACACACACACACTGTAGAATGAAATAGGAGTATACAGTGGGTATTTAAATGTCTGCTCACTGTAGTTAAAAAGCAACTCAAAAACTGCAGGTTTTTGTGATGTAAAAAATTAAACCAAGATAAATTGTCAAATTTTTTCCACCTTTAATGTGATAAAGAAACCAACAACATTCAAATGAAAACAGACACTTTAGGAGAAAAAGGAAACACTCAGAATAACCTGGTTGCATAAGTATACACACCCTTTGATATTGGGATATGTGCTTAGAATCACATTATATCTCTTATTATATATGTAATTATCATACAGCTGTCATCAATGAAGAGATACTGATTAACCCCAAATAAAGATCTGCTGGTCCTGTAAGCTGCTCTTCACATCTTCCTGGTTTCATCCACACGCTGAAGCCAAAGAGCTTAGCGTGCATGGAGCAGATCTCACAGTCAAAAGATATCGATCAGGATTAGGATAGAAATAATTTCCAAAACATTAGATGCTCTATGGGATATCATGAAGTCTATCAACACGTGGAGAAAATGGAGCAACACAGTGACGTTACCAAGAACAGGACGTTCCTCCAACATATTTAAAAGCACAAGATGAAAGCTTATCAGGGAGGCTTCCATGAGCCCTACAGCAATGGTGAAAGAGCTGCAGGAACATCTGGAGAGTACGGGTCACTCGTATTCAGTCTCTCAAAAGATTCGATGGTCATAATTCACTTTTCAGTCTCTTGTATTCTTCACACGTCTGCGCGATGGGGCAGGCAGGCTGGATAGAAGCCCTTTCTCACAAAAATCCCATGCGGCAAAATGTGTTGTGGTCTGTCGCCAAGGTGGAACGTTTTTGCAAGGACGAGTGGAATAAACTGCAGCAGCTGCTTTAACTCAGTATTAGTGAAGCGTGTGCACACTTATGCAACCACATTAATGGACTTTTCTTTTTATTTTCTTTTTTCCCCCCAAAAACATTTCTGTTTGTTTTTCACTTGAATTTTGTTGGACATGTTGGATAATGCCGGTGTCAAATGATTATTCTTTCTATCCAGAAGAGGTTCTTGTTGCTTAGCAACAGTTAAACACTGCAGTGTGTGCTAGCGGTTTCTCTTAACGTTTCTCTCTCAACTTCCAGCCTTACAAAGGACGAGTCGAAAAGGCCAAAGTACCGAGAGCTTCTGGTGAGTACGGTTGTGTTGGTGACTGCTGCATCCGTGTGTGATGACCGGATGATCTCACTGTAGTGTCTCACTGTGTGATGAACAGAAACATCCGTTCATCCTGATGTATGAGGAGCGCTCTGTAGACGTGGCCAGTTACGTGTGCAAGATCCTGGACCAGATGCCTGCGTCCCCCAGCTCTCCCATGTACCTGGACTGAAAACGCCCACGCGCGCTGATCCACGTGGAGGACAAACAGAAACGCAAGCTGTTGTGTAAAGTTTTGCTTCGTCACAGAACCCTGCGGTGTTCCTCGGAAACGCAGAGACTCCCAGAGCAGCGAGACAGCTGTCCTCAGTCGCGCTGCACAACTGTCTGTCTGTCTGTCTCGTGTCTCACTTCACAGCACGCACTTCCGCCGATGTGTGGTCTCTGCATGAGGACGCCTCGCCTCTGGACATACTGTACATACACCCTGCTGCTCTGTGTGTGTGTGTGTGTGTGTGTGTGTGTGTGTGTGTGTGTGTGTGTGTGTGTGTGTGTGTGTGGAGAGTGGCTGTATGGAAGCGCTGGTCTGTCTGCTCTCTACCTAATGATGGCTCAATCCCAAATGCCCTTCTCTGTACACACATGCACTATGTAGGGTGTTTAATAATGGCTCCTGCACCCTATGTAGTGCATTGTTTTATTTGGGATTGAGCCCATGATTGTCTCCTTACTGTATAATGATCCATGTTCTGATATATAAAATAAATAAACTGGAAATATACGTGTGTGTGTGTGTGTGTGTGTGTGTGTGTGTGTGTGTGTGTGTGTGAGAGAGAGAGAGAGAGAGAGAGATATGTATATCTCAACCACATAAACACCATCCTCTGTCCACTATGGACGTGTCCCAAACAACGACTGTCTGTATGAATGTAGGGGTTTCAAAGTGCAGCTGAATTGTCTCTGATGCCCTCTAGTGGCTGGCTGTAGTGAATGTCAGCCTGTTACGCCGCCGCAAATTATTTCCAAGAACAGTGGTCTGTTCATTTTTACAGTACAGTTAACCCTGTTATCTCCCCTAATATTTTCCCTTATAATAAGTGTGTTTTATAGCAGATATCTGGTGATAAATAAGGGGCGTGGTTGATGACAGTTCTGCAGTAAAGCCATGTCTTGTTCTGAGGTGAATGTTCTGTCTTCCCTGAGTGTGGAATTCTCTGCAGGGTTTCTGCTGTGTTGCCCATGTTGATGTCTAATCTGTAGCTCTCTGTACTGATATTAGAGCCAGTAAACCAACATGAGTGAACAAAGTGATGGTGTAACCCAAGGCCGTGAACACTAACTCCATTTCAGAGTGATTTACAGACTGTACGGCCTTCAGTAACGAGCGGAGAGGAAAAGCGCTTCTCCATCCAGGTGTGCATCTTACTGCAGGTATCAGAGTTAGGTAAACATCAGGACGGCAGCTGGATTTATCCCCACAGAAGTAGTTCGTGTTGAGTGTAAACGCTGACTGCTGTGTATATCTTCTGTTGGTACGTCATGTTAGCTACTTATACTTGCATTACTTTGATTAAACTGATGAATAATTTCAGCTGGCTGGTAAACAGCAGCTCAGTCAGTCAAGACTCGGCTCTAAAGTCTCTCATAAATATACCTGAGCCAATCCTACATACGTTTACATTTTAGTTAATAACACTCCTCATATCAAAATATATAGTCATGCAAAAGAGTTGCCCAGTTTTACGCAGAGACATTTATGACAACAATAATTGAATGTACTATATTTGTAAGGTGGCGACACACAGTGATCAAATCAGGAACTGCAGCGTTTTTTTTTTATGTTAAAAAGCGAAGGGAAAAAAACAAAATTATTATTATTTTTTAAATACAAAACATAAAGTATAACAAAGCGCAGGATTTAACACAACAACTCAGATTCTGTGTTTTAACAGCTAACAACAACAAAAAATCAGTGACTGGAGGTGTCCGTCCTTATTGACGTGACGTCATCAGTACTCGCCGGAAGTGGCAGCAGTGACAGCCTCAGTCAGGTGTGTGTACTGCTGGAGAGAGTCAGGGTGACTAGTGAGCTTTAAAACTTTAATCAAAGCGTGTTTATGTTTTACGAGGTTTAAGTGCCGGGTGTAAGGAGGTGATCTGTCCGCCCGCGCGCGCCAGTGAGTGTGTTTGTGTTTGTTTATTATGCACGTGGCCTTCCCCCGGTGCAGACAGATTGCATGTCGCCTGCTGAACTTTCCCCGTGTTTCCGCTGCTCTGACCGCCTGTACATCTGACATGGCCACGGACGCCGGGAGGAACCGGAAACCGAAGCCGCCCAAGGACACGCTGCGGCACGTGCGATCCAGAGAGAGCCGGAAGCACGCGGACCTGCACGGGCCGTCCACCGTGTACGTGCAGGTGGTGGGCGCGGGGGCGCGCGAGAACGGCGCGTCCCTGTACGTCTTCTCCGAGTATAACCGGTAAGCATCATCATCAACTGCACACACACCACACAGGCTCGAGCCCCAGTCACAGCGCCCACGTGGACGTGTGGGTGTTATACATATAGAAAGCAGGGAGCTGAAGTAAACATCACTGGCCATTTTATTGGGAACACCTTAACCGTAACCCCGCTTTGCTCTCAGCGCTTCATGGCGAGAATTTCCACACGACTGTGATGTTCCGACAACACGCAGTTAGTATGCAGAGGCTCACATTCCCCACACCATCACACCACCCCCACCAGCCTGGACTGATGACCCCTGACATGACGCAGGTTGCTGCACACTCAGATCCCTGTTCTGGACTGGAGTCCAGTGGAGTTTCAAGATCTGCTGAGATGCTTTTCTGTAAAACGTGGCTGTTTGCGTGATCCTAGCCTTCTGTGAGCTCGGACCAGGCTGGCCATTCTCCTCTGACCTCTCATCATCTGCAGAACTGAAGCTCACTCCAACTCCAACCTCCCTTTTTAAAACCCAGTCAGCTCGTTGTGGCTGTTTCATTTTAGCGCCTGTAGTTTGTAGTTGTCGAGTCTGTTCCAGTCCTGCGCTCAGGGAAGGAGCCACACTGAACTGAAGCCCGAGTGAACATGGAGGGCACGAAATGGGATGCAAGAGGATAGAAAATGTCTTGGATTGTTTTTTTAAATTTTTTATGGCTGTGAGGTGAAATCTCAGCACTTCCTCGATCCCTGACCCTGAACTTTGACCCCAGTTTTGTGTTAAGTGAATAAATAAACACTAGCAGTAATGAGGTTCAGTGACTTTAACGATGATTGTACTTTTTCAGATATCTGTTTAACTGTGGAGAGGGAACACAGAGACTGATGCAGGAGCACAAGTGAGTCCAGTGTGAGAATTATAATAATAATAATATTACTGTATATGTGAAACCTAGTCTGATCTCTCACACACACACACACACACACACGTTTCTGTCTTTATGGTTCAGACTGAGAGCTGCTCGCCTGGACAACATCTTCCTGACTCGCATGAGCTGGGACACAGTAGGAGGACTGTCTGGTACACACACACTCTTAATCAGGAACTTCCTGTAATTTGTATGTTGTTCTGTCTGCTGTCTGAGTTTAACTCCATGTCTGTTCTACAGGAATGATTCTCACGCTGAAGGACACTGGAGTCCCTGAGTGTGTCATGTCCGGACCTCCACAGCTGGTGTGTACACATTTATGTCTGCTTCTCATGTTTCCTTTTCATATCAACTGTTGTAAAATGAAATGATGGTCTTCAGAGGGCTCACACACATTGTTTTTGTCATATTGGGTGACTCAAGGCATTGGATTCTCTTCAGTTAAGTGATTTGTTCACTGATGCCCAAATGTTTAGCCTGATCGCTGTCTAAAACCGAAAACAAGTGGGTCGAGTCATGTAAACTCAAATCAGTGCTTTCGGTGAAGACAGTGCAGCGAATCCTGGCTAAAAGATCCTGACTCGCTGCATGACAGCTGAGTGAACGTAAAATCCTGTTGCGGTGCTAGCGGTAATTAGCATTAGCATGGCAGCAGTGATCAGGAAAACCTTGCTTTATCTATTTTGTTTTTCAGGAGAAATATCTGAATGCTATCCGAGTGTTCTCCGGGCCACTGGACGACATCAGACTGTGTAAGCGCGTTCTCTCCACACTGTCTGATCTGAGAATAAACCTGTCTGATTAGACAGTGTAGAGATGACTCGTGTGTGTGTGTGTGTGTGTGTGTGTGTGTGTGTGTGTGTGTGTGTGTGCGTGCGCGCTCGCGCGTGTGCGCGTGTGTTTACTGAGTGCAGTAGTGAGGCCGTACACCGAGCACGAGTATAAAGACGACACCATGACCGTCAGCCAAGTGCCCTTATTCGGTTAGTGTTCACTCGGTGCACTGAAGTATGCAAGTATGCATCACATATACTCATCACAAATACACACACACTCATACTCGCATCTCATCACTCATCACATGCAAATTACTCAATACTCGTACATGTACATACTCACACTTACATACTCACCACTCCCCACACGTACATACTCATCACAAATATATGCTCATTGCCATACTCACAATCATAATATTGCTCATCACACATATACAATATACTCCTCATGCCCATCACTCATATACTCATCATAATCATAATTTAACTCATCACATATGTTCTCATTACTGTACTCATTATCATATTTATTATTATACATCACCATACTCATCTAATCACATTAGAGCTGTTAGTGTCTTTGGCTCTTTCTCCGTTCATCTTTCCCTCTCTTTGTCCGACTGTGTGTGTGTGTAGCCAAGCAGAGCTTAGAGCGGATAAGGTGTGGCAGTGGTGGGAGTGGCAGTGGGCGTGGTCAGAGGAAGGAACTGTGGCAGACGGACGAGTGTGAGGAGAGAGCAAGTGATGGCTCAGAAAGTCCTGGTACTGACAGCAATGCTGTTTATAACATGTTTATAACACTTCCTTACTTAATCATGGATGTGCATATTTAGCTGAAGTGTGTGTGTGACGTGTTTCAATGTCAGAACGCAAAGAGAGGAGCACGCGGGACCCCTCCCTGGTGGTAGCGTATGTGTGTAAGGTAATAATCAATCATGACATCACTTCCTGTTTGTATGTGGTGATTGGCTCTGATCATTCACTCCTGTGTTCACTCACAGTTGCACCCGAAAAAAGGCAACTTCCTGGTGCACAAAGCCAAAGATCTGGGACTTCCTGTGTGAGTCTTTATGCATTTATTCCCTTTGTTTTTGTCCTGTTAACAGCCATATTTTCTGTTTCTATAATGGTTCTGGTGTATGTGAGTAACGCTGTTCTGTGGTTCACTCGCAGAGGAACGGCGGCCATCGGACCGCTCATATCCGCGTTAAAAGATGGGAGAAGCATTACCTATGAAGGCAAGGAGGTAAAATCCTAATCATTGTGTTGTTTGTAGTGAAGATGTAAGAAGTTCTATGATGTAATAAGTTAACTTTGAGTTTCATGTCACACCTGAGATTAGCTTTACCCTGCTACGTTAGATTCTCCTTGTTAGATCAGCTTTTGATCGCTAGGTTAGCTTTACTACATTAGTTCTCTACTTTTTAACATTTATTTTCTTTGTAATAATGTAATATGTTTTGTTCCAATGCATTTGGTTGTTGCAAACACACACACACACGCACACAACATATGCATATATATTGTTAGCAAACTTTAGATGTCTGAGATCTCCTGTTATTAGCATGTCTGGCCTTTACTGAGGTGCTACATGAGTAATGAACGCTGTGTGTGTGTGTGTGTGTGTCAGATCCAGCCAGATGAAGTGTGCACTCCAGCTGACCCGGGCCCCGTGTTCCTGATGGTCGACTGTCCCTCTGAAGAGTTTGTTCAGCCGCTGTGCACCAATCAGATTCTCGGAAGGTGACATCATCTTCACTTCATCTTAACCATGACAGTAAAGCCTTAAAATGCTATATAACAAATTTGTAAATGACACAATGAATGATGACGAATGATGCATCTTGATCCACTTGGAAAACTTTAACATGTAAATCCATGAGGTGTCCCTCAAGGTTCGGTTCTTGGTCCCTTCTTGTTTATTCAATTTTTTTTCCCATTGATAAATTCACCACTCAGTTTTAGCTTATCTGAGGTGACGGGCAACAATGTTGGGATGCTTTATTGGAGCTCTGCCCCCAGACATCACTAACCTCTTAAAAAAAATACCTTCAAACAGGAAGTACAATTACAATAAAGCGATGCAAAGAAATGTAATATTTATATTAACTGTTGGTTATATTACCCCCCCAGGTATCACAGCGGGGATTCAGAAGGTAGTGCTGTCCTGGTGGTGCACATGACCCCGGAGTCGGTGCTGAAGACGCCAGAGTACCAGCGCTGGATGGAAAGGTACCGTTCCTTTAAGAGGGCACTTTCACACACGTTGGGGTTCTTTGTCTTTAGTACTGCTCTGCTATGAGAAACAAGGCTGTGCTCAGGTATTCTTTTTTTTTTAAATCATTTTTAATTTCTTTTTGTTTACAACTCCAAGACCACAGGATGTACAGACTAGTCATCCCTGTCTAAGTGTAATCAGGTACCTGTTTGGATTATCAGCGTCTTGCTATGATTTGCATAAAATAAATAGAAAGAAAGCACATTTCTGGTGGTAAACAAGTCACCGTGGTGGTTGCTATGGTAACTCGGTGGGTTAACCATCACCAAGCCCCGTCCTGCTCTGATGCTCTGAGGATAATTTAATGACGTGCTCAGAAGATTAGTAGTTTTTGTTTTGGAGCAACGATACTTTAATTTGCTCAGTTCAGGTGGGTGTGTGTGTGTGTGTGTGTGTGTGTTTCAGGTTCCCCTGCAGTACGGAGCACCTCGTCATGAACGAGCAGGTCTCCACCGTCCACAACATCCGCAGCCACAAGATCCAAACACAGCTGAACCTGATCCACTCGGACATCTTCCCCGAGCTGCAGCACCACACCTCCAAGGTACCTCAGGTTCCGTACTGTCCGTTATTCAGAAGGTAGCGATGTAACCTAACAGCAGGGCGTTGGATCGATACAGCAGCAGGTTCCGTGTCAGGAACAGGGTTTCACAGCTGGTGTTTACTTTCTAACATTAACAAGTGCAACTGGAACAGATGTGTTTATTAGTTGTTTGTTTGTTTGTAGGAGTCTCAGGCTGCGCTGCAGGTGAGCAACGTCCGAGCGGAGTGTCTTCTTAAGTTCCAGCTCAGACCCAAAGCAGAGTGGCAGCGGTGAGTCTCAAATCAAACCGCCCTCGAGTTCAGACTTCACATTGCACTGAACTAGGCTTACATACCTTATTCCAGATTCCGCTAATCTGGAGTTTAAATTCCACATCTAACTAATTTAGAGGTAGAAAGAAAAGGTGTGCGCTAATCAAGTATTTATGTTCCTTATTCCAGAATCCGCTAATCTGGCGTTTAAATGCCGGACCCCAGAATGTGCTAATCTAGTCTATGTAGATTAAAATTCTGATGCCAGTTTAATCTAGAATAATCTGCAGTTTCAGACTCTGTTCCAGCCTGCGCTAATCTAGAGTTCAAACCTAGAGTCTGAGTTTTTATCCCACATTGCACTAAATTTAGAACGTAAACTCCAGACCCCGGATTATATCGATCCTAAAATGTGTAACCCCAGGTTCTAAACATCATGTTCCTAATCTAGAGTTTAAATTCTAGACCCCGGTGTTTCTCTCTTCTTCTAGAGCCACAGGTTTTACTCCTCTAGATTAGGCGAAGTTCTCTGCTTCATCTTCAGATTTTAGTGGCTCATCGTCAGTTCATCCACCGCTGAGCTGGGAATCGTATACTGCGTTCAGGATTACGCTAATCTGGAGTTACGCTTCTCTGCTCCAGGTTCTACTTGTTAACGTGAAATTTCACTGCTTTAGTTTACACTCGATTTTCGAGAGCTCTCACACACACGGAAAAAAATAATTTAAGTAAAGATTACATTGGATATCAGTTCTGTATCTTATACTTGTCTAGCAGTGCTTCAGAGAATCTAGATGTGTTAAGCTCGAGTCGCATACGCAGGCTGGGATGATTTGCAGCAGAATGACATTATATTAGACTCATTTCTCTCTGTCCCAACACATTTGTCTCCAAATAGAGGATGGATTGGCTTCAGTGGCTTTAAGCTATTAGGTTTCTGTCAGAACTGCTCAGACGTGTGTGTGTGTGTGTGTGTGTGTGTAGTGATGCCATCCCCACCTGTGACCGAGAGGAATTCATTAAGGAGGCGGCGGAGGTGCCGAATTTCCTGCAGGAAGTGGAGGAGTGTAAACGCTTCCAGACGACTGACTCTGCCGTTCTGTCCGGTGAGGTCATCATCCGTCCTCACGCAGCGATGGAGAGACAGATAGAGTGAGAGAGAGATGGACAGGAAGGCTGATGTAGGGTGGCGTTTCATTTTCTCAGCCGCGGTCTCAGCTGACCCTCGTTCACGCGTTCACGTCTCCGAGCTCAGACTCACCGTGCGGCGATTCAGCGTAATTATTCACTACGTTCTGTCTCAGTCCACGCAGCTCTGAACGGAACATGAACAACATCATACTAGTTTAAGTTTTAATCCCAGATTTAATCTAGAGTTTGAGAGGACTGAGAGACGTAAACTCCAGCTAGCGCTTTAATTACAGAGGTTATGGATTCCAATTGAGGTTATCTGTTTAGAGTTTAAATCCCAGGCCTCAGATACTTATCTAGTGTGTGTGTGTGTGTGTGTGTGTGTGTGTGTGTAGGTAAGGTAGAGCGGTACCCTGAGGTGGTGTTTTTGGGGACAGGATCAGCTCTACCCATGAAGATCAGAAATGTCAGCGGCACTTTGATTAATATCAGGTAAAGACATGTTCACATGCTTACATGAGTTATGTGTGTGTGTGTGTTTACTTTCTAATTGTTGAAACTCTGTGTGTGTGTGTGTGTGTGTAGCCCCACCCAGTCTCTGCTGTTGGACTGTGGTGAAGGCACGTTCGGACAGTTGTGCCGTCAGTACGGTAACGGCGTGGACGAGATGCTGGCCAAGCTGTCCACAGTGTTTGTGTCTCATATACATGCTGATCATCACACAGTGAGTCCTCGCTCGCTCTCTCATACACACACACACACACACACACACACACAGCTCTCTAGCGTGATGCTAACAGAAAGTCGCTGTTTGGCTTTAACACTGATGAGCTAATGCTAGTTGGCGTTAGTTTTATTTCTTGCGTGTTCTCAGCAGTACGCTGTGGTTCGGTGTGTGTGTTTGTGAGGTCCGAGTGCGTGCACAGCAGGACACTAATCTGTATACTTCTGCATGTTTTCTGTTTCATCAGGGATTAATTAACCTGCTGCTGCAGCGAGAGCGAGCTCTGGTAAGTGCACTTATTAGTCCAGAACAAATCTTCCCTAGATCCCTCTGTGTATGAACCCCTCCCTCATGGCCCAGCATCGCCGCTGCACACGGCTTTAAAAACACATATCTTAGACCCGCTCTGTGATGTAGACACGCTTTGTAAATGATCTGGTCTCTGTGTGTCTGCAGAGGATGCTGGGTAGAGCCTTTACTCCTGTGTGTCTGGTAGCTCCTGCTCAGATCATGACGTGGCTCAATCAGTACCACAATCACTGCCAGGAGATCCTCAGCCATGTCAAGTAAGGGCTGCGTCCTAAACCACTCTGCACACACTGCACCCACTGTGGTGACCGTATCTGCCTCAAAACACACTGCAGTGATGTCACGCACACACGCGCGCACACACGCTGCCCTTCCAAAGGTAGCAGGTGGGACTGGAGCATAAAGCTCAACCTGAACTGGATGCCACTGACACGTATATGACACCAGATATGTGTGGAACTGTGTTGGTCAGGGCGCTAGAATTTGAGCAGCAGCTCGGGGCTCTAAATTTAATACAGTGTGTGTGTGTGTGTGTGTGTGTGTTTTTCAGCTTCATCCCTGCAAAGTGCCTGTGTGAGGGAGCTGAAGTGCCGAAGTTCAAGACCAAATCCTTCATTCAGGCTCTGCTGAAGAGGAACGACCTCGCTAAGGTAGAGCTAATGCTCCATCACACAGTAACGTGTATTAGTCATATGTGGGGTTTAGAGTTGTGTGTGTGTGTGTGAGACAGTTTCAGACATGTGTGGTGCGGCACTGTAAGAATGCGTACGCCTGCAGTTTGACCCACCAGTCTGGCTGGCAGCTCGTCTTCTCCGGAGACACCATGCCATGTGACACACTCGCACAGATGGGTGAGACGCACACACACACACACACTTTCAGAGTAATGAATCACTGCTGGGTTTATAATGCAGAGGTAGTGATGGAGTGTGTGTCTCTCTGGAGTTGTTAGTGGAGTTTGGGCTGATCAATAGGTGTGTGTGTGTGTGTGTGTGCGTGCAAGAGAGAGAGAAACACACCTCACAAACACACCAGAGCCTTAAACACTGTATTCCAGCTCTATTGATTAAACCACAGTAAGAGAGTGTGTGTGTGTGCGCGTGCTTATATACCCTTATGAGGACCAGATGTCCTCACAAGGATGGTAAGATCTGACTGTTTTGGTCCTCACAAGGTTTTTTGTTGTTGTTGTTTTTAAGCAAAAGGTTTCCTTTTCCTTACTGAGGTTAAGGTTAGTGTTTAGGTGCAGGTGTAGCGTTAATTAGCTGCATTAGTCAATCAGAAGATCCTCACAAGGACAGTAAAAGGAATGTGTGTGCGCGCGTGCATGCGTTTTGCAGGAAAGAATGCAACATTGCTAATCCACGAGGCAACGCTGGAGGACGGCATGGAAGAGGAGGCCATGGAGAAAAGGCACAGGTATACACACATACACACACACACACACACTGTAACTGCATACACACATTCACACACATGCTATGCAACTACACATTTATATGCACACCTAATACACAAATGTACAAGTTAATACCTGCACACACACTCCACATGGCAAAGACGCAAGTAAAGACAAAGGTCTGCATGTGCACCCACACAAACACACACCTGAGGTGTAAACACTCTACCATTTCTTGTTTAATGTAATTTTTACAATAAATTCCGCGCTGTATTTGATTAGATGAGCAGTGTGTCTGCCCCGGTATCTGGGGGACTGAGCGACGGAGACGTACTGAGCTCTGTAGTAGAGATATAATCCCATTGACGATCAACACAGCAGATTTCTGCAGCCTCTGGTGTTCGTAAGCAGCTGCAGAGCTCTTTTTAACCGTTATAAGGTGACCGTATGACGTGTGTATAATGTGTGTGATGCGTGTTTGTCGGTGTGATCCGGAGAGATCCGGTGTGCTCTGTGGAAGAACGAGATCAGGTGCGCAGTGTGCTCTCTGTATTGTAACACTGTGGGTAGTGCAGATTGGGACCCCTGGTGTTCAAACACTGCAACTGCATTACATTATTACATTATTGCATAATTAATAGAATGCTGGTTTGAATCACACCTGCACGTGATGCATATGGACACGTTTTTGAATCACAATGTCCGGGTACGGCACAGGACCCACCTTTGAGGTGGCAGCCTGTGAAAGGAACGGTGGCACGCTCCTTCCCTCCGTAGTGC
>JAQMYM010000021.1:724793-737444 GCA_030014255.1 Parauchenoglanis ngamensis
TAAGTAGCTGTTCCCTCACCAGTGTCTCTACTTGCCGTGTATATTATGATTGCTATTTGATGACTAAGTGTGTCTCTTTACCTTGTTACCCTTTAACCTTGTACACCTCTTGCTTCATTACCCCTTATATGGTACCCCTCACCTCTTCTCTCCTTACCTTGTACCCCTTTACCTCGTAACTTACCTTGCCTCATCCATTCCTCACTCATTACTCCTTACCTCCTACACCCTTATGTTGTACCCCTTTACCAAATATCCCTTACCTCAACACCCCCATCCCCTGATTTATCCCCCCGTTCTTCTTACCCTCTTCACCACACCTTATCTCATAACCACCCTCTCCATATCCCTCCTTAACTTATACATTTACCTCATTTGCCCCTTACCTCATACTTCTTTACCTGGTACCCCCCCCCACCAGCTCCTACCCCCTTTATTCTTACCATTTGTTTCCCATAACCTCTTAATTTCCCTTGCCTCATTTTGCCTTGCCTCATAATCCCCTTACCATGTGCCCCCTTACCTCACTACCCCCCATCTTTTCTTACCTCATTACCCCGTCATCTCATATCCCTTTTACTTCATACCCCATTTGCTTTATTATGCCCTTACCTTGTTACCTCACTTGCCCCTTGCATTATACCTTTCTTGTATGGTATCTTCTTACCTTACCTCACCTCACATTCTGCCTCCCACTGCTCGTCTTCGTCCTACCAGAACCTCATTACAGCCCTCATTTCATACCCCTCTGTTCTTAGCAGTGTCCTTATGAAGTATGTTAGTATGTCTTTTTTAAATTTAAACTTAATTCCAGATCCGGTTTGGAGATTTCCGGATTCTCCCGCGACTCCTGGCACCTCTGAAGGCTCTGTTTGCTGAGGAGATCGAAGAAATGGAGGAGAGGCGAGAACGGAGAGAGCTTAGGGCAGGAAAAAGTGTGGGGGTGGAGCCTAATGGCCAGACTGGAGAAGGGGGCGGGGCTAAGCGAGAGAGACAGGAGTCTGACCAGGAAACAGCCTCCAAACGCATGAAGGCCAACTGAGCTAACATGAGGGAGGAGCTCTGAATCATATTCAGCCAATGGGAAAGGAGGACACTAACGATCTAGCGGATAAGGGCCGGGCTGGTGAAGAGTCAGGCAATAGACAATGATGAATAAGATAAAGAAGCTGTAGATGTTCTGTATTTGAGTGATTACTACGATGGACTGAACTGCAGTGTTTAGATATCAGACTAATTTATATTTTCTTTACTTTGCTGTTATTTATGTATATAAAGCAGAATTAAATTTTTTTTTTAAATAAACACATTTATCTGGGTTGGAGAACATGACCCAAGTTTTTTTTGTAGTGGCGTGTCGTTATGTTTACCTCGACACCTAGAGCCACGCCTTCTGAACAGATGGAGAACTTGTGTTGAATTGTAATGCAGGAATAAATGCATACCTATTTGTCCAGTCTTCACACACTGTAGTAGCCAGACTGCTCTGATGAGTTACCTTATAATTAATGTAAATGCACGTAATCAGCTGCAATAGAGGGCCGGCTCCTGTAGCTGCTCTGGTTCATGTTTACAAAAGCGCTGCTGAAACGCACCCTTTTTAATCAGTTCTGTGACAGAATTTTTCCACATATTTTCCTGGGTCTCCAGCTGATTAAACTGCACGACAGGTTTGCTGCAACACTTTTGGTCCGTTTCCACTGCATGGTCTCGACTCGACTCACCTGTTTCGCTTTTCCGTCAGGCCTGCGTCGTGGAGAGCACCTGGTAGGCGGAACTACTTTTTGATATCACCTTCGTCAAGGTTCCGAGCGAGCCGAGGTTATACCAAAAGGTGATGTGAAAACGCTGCAGACTGTTGATTCGTCAGAGAATCATCATCACTGCATCATTGTGCGAGACAGGATGTCCTGAACAACCCGCCATTTACAAATAGCATCATATTTCTTTATTAATTATACTTCACTCTCATGCTTACAGTGTTTGTGTGAACAAAAAAAAGTGTTCAAACTGTTAAACGGACACCACACAAAGGTTACAGTATAAAAAGCACTTTCAGTAAGATAGATGGTAATGTACAACAGTAAGATGGACAGAATCCTGCTTCAGGCTGAGTAATGCCACAGCATTACAATAAATAATGTTTGATTTATTACTCAACTACCCATAACATTACCCATTACTTTACTATAACAGTTCTACCAACAGAGTTTTAAGTAAAATATCAGTACAGGCTGGTACCGTAAATGTATAGCAAAATAGCCGAACAGGAAAGTAACTCCGCCTCCTGGATCTGGAAGCCCTGTGCCTTCACCATCACACCACCTCACGCTGCAGCACCATGATGGCCAACACCAATTTAATTTAATTTAATTTGTTGGTTCAGTGCATGAAGAGCAGTAGTATTAATGTTTGAGTGTGTTGCATTGAAAATGTCGTCAAGGCCGTTTCGTGCGATGTCGCTATGACAACAAGCTACCGATACCAAAAGCGAGCCGAGCCGAGCCAATACCATGCAGTGGAAAAGGGCCGTTGTTAAGCCTGTCTTGTTGTGGTTGTCCCCCAGGGGGCGCTGTGCCCTCAGCGACACCGAGCTGCATTACACTGACCACATGCAGGACCTCGTTCTGTAATAGTCACTGCGAGCATCATTATTTCTTTTTTGTAAAATCCAGATTCATGAGATTATAAGTGTCTTTTTTTCTCTTCCTGTCAGTAAAGAAAGTCCTCAAACCTACATGTCTCCCCCCTGTTTGCAGTTTTTCTGTGGAATTGGACTACGATTCTGATTAAAAGGCTAATTTAACAGTATACATTATTTAATCGTGTGTGTGTGTCAGCATAGCTGAGTGATTTCAGGATAATGTAAGGAACTGGTTTTTAATTTTGCTTTATTAAAGTATAATATGTGCTGTTATTTAATATCACGGTGCAGAGATGACGGGCATGATGACGTTAATGTGAGTTTCCCACAGAAGTGCTGATTATCTGGATAACGTTTACAGTCTGCGTCTTGCGTCTCCCGTCCCAGGGTTTCGTCCTCACGTCCTTAGTGCCTGTGCACCCTGCTTACTGCTACTTACCGCTACTGACTGTTGCTTACTGTTACTGACAGCTACTGATTGCTGCTTACCGCTACTGACTGCTGCTTACTGTTACTGACAGCTACTGATTGCTACTTACCGCTACTGACTGCTGCTTACCGCTACTGACTGCTGCTTACCGCTACTGACTTCTGCTTACCGTTACTGACAGCTGCTGATTGCTACTTACCGCTACTGACTGCTGCTTACCGTTACTGACAGCTGATTGCTACTTACCGCTACTGACTTCTGCTTACCGTTACTGACAGCTGCTGATTGCTACTTACCACTACTGACTGCTGCTTACCGCTACTGACTGCTGCTTACTGCTACTGACTGCTGCTTACCGTTACTGATTGCTGCTGATTGCTAATTACTGCTACTGACTGCTGCTTACCGCTACTGACTGCTGCTGACTGCTGCTGACTGCTGCTTACCGCTACTGACTGCTGCTGATTGCTACTTACCTCTACTGACTGCTGTTTAATGCTACTGAATGCTGATTACTGCTACTGAGTGCTGCTTACCGCTACTGACTGCTGCTTACCGTTACTGATTGCTGCTGATTGCTAATTACCGCTACTGACTGCTGCTTACCGCTACTGACTGCTGCTGAGTGCTACTGACTGCTGTTTAATGCTACTGAATGCTGATTACTGCTACTGACTGCTGCTTACTGCTACTGACTGCTGCTTACTGCTACTGACTCCTACTGACTGCTGCTTACTGCTACTGATTGCTGCTTACCGTTACTGACTGCTGCTGACTGCTACTAACTGCTAATGACTCCTACTGACTGCTGCTTACTGCTAATGACTCCTACTGACTGCTACTGACTGCCCTTGTGTTTAGTGAGATTCAGCCACAGAAAATGTGTCACTGTGTGTGTGATTTTGTCGTATTTTAGCATCGGCTGTTTACGTTTGCACTCAAACATACATGTATGTGCAGGGGTATGTTGTTAAGTATTGGCACCCTTTGCCATGTTTTTGGTGCACACACTACCATTAAAGGAAACTTCACCTTGTTTACTCAGTTAAAACAAAAATCTTCTGTGCATGTGTGTGTGCATTAAGCTGATTACTCCACTTTGTTGAGGTGTGAAGCATTCGGGTCTGACCAGAGAGAGAATTTGTTTTCATTCTGTTGCTGCAGGACAGGTTCTCTCTGATTCTGTCTCTCCTCCTAATTTCTCTCTCTCTCTGTCTCTCTCTCTGACTTGTACAGTAGTTTGTTCTGAATGCGAGTTGGTGCGATTCCAGTTGTGCACTAACCCGCACTGCAGGTGTTTAATGGTGTGTGTGTGTGTGTGTGTGTGTGTGTGTGTGTGTGGTACAGTAGTTATTACTGAATTTGGGTTAGGTCCTTTAGGGATCTCTTTTAAATTCTCTTTAATGAAACATCGCCTCTCCTCTTTGTTCCCCTTTCTTCTTCCTTCCTTTTGTCATTTTAGAAAAGCATCACAATTTTGGGGTGTGTGTGTGTGTGTGTGTGTGTGTGTGTGTGAGAGAGTGAGAGTGAGAGATTCCATACTGGTAGGAGACAAGCACTTCCCTGTGGTACATCATTGTGCTAAACACTAACACTTGTTGGCTCTTTTTCACACCTATACTTTAATAAAACAGCAGAATCAGTCTGGATTAAATCTTTATACACAAATCACTTCTAATATGCTGTCTCCACCTTCAGACTTTAGGCCACGCCCCCTACCTGAGTCTGATGATGCGATTTAACTTTAAACACTATTTCCCCTGTATCTCTTTCCCTCTCTTTCTTTTCCCTTCAGTGGGCATTGCATCTGTGTTGATATGAACAGACTGACGTGTGTGTGTGCGTCTGAGAGTCTTCAGATTGCTCTGAAGATTGGCTCCCCAGGACATGCTGGTAATTACCGTTACATTCAACTGTCAATCAAATGTCTGGGCATGTCCGACTCAACCAGAGAGCGTTAAAATCTAACGGACGTTGAGCCGAAGGTGAGAGAGAGACCGAGTGAGAGGGAATGAATGAATTTGAGGGAAAAGAAAGATGCATAAAGGAGAGCAAGGGAGAATGGGAACAGATGAGAAGAGTGTAAAAGCAGAGCAGAGTTCCCGGGGAGGCGCTTGATAAGCCTCCACTGAGGCATAATGCCTTTTTTTTGTAGTACATCATAGTGTGGAGGTAAGAGCAAAGCTGTCATGTGTGACAGTTTTGGCCTTGGCTCATGTGTAGGAGCTCAGCTGAAGCAGCTTCAGCACGAGCAGAGGAAACCTTGGCTTGGGCAGAAGATACCTCTAAATGCATTAAGAAGCCTTGGTTGTTTGGTGTATTAGCTTGGGCAGAAGAACCCTTGGTTGGTGAAGGAACATTTCCTTGTGCAGAAGAAGCTCAACGTTAAACTGCTGACGTTCTAAAGAAGGTATGCTGTTTCACAATCGTGTCCTTTGGCTTAGATTAGTTATAGGATTTTGTTCTTACTTTATTAGAAAAGCAATTTACATCCAGCCAAGCGGACTTCATCCGCCCGGCCTGGGCCCAAAGGGCAAAGAAGTTGAATGTGTTGAACAAACCTTGTAAAAATGTTTAAACATTACATGAACCTATTCTCAGAATACTAGAAAACCTTGGCACCAATAAAATGTTCTCCCGATAAAGGCTTTATAAAGAACCACATCTATAAAGTATCACAGCGCACACACTTAGTATTCTGCTAGTGTGACTTTTCACCCCCCTCCACCCCGCCCCCACCCCACCCCCGGGTTTAGATCAGCAGGCTGTCGTGGAGTCTCGGGGGAGTGAGGCGAGACCAGATGCCCCCCTGGTGCTGCAGGCGAAGTCAGCAAACACACACATGCTTTGACAAAGCACTCAGAAATTCAATACAAACAAACCTCACACCCATAGAGAGATGGAGAGAGAGTGAGAAAGTGAGAGAGAGGGAGAGAGAGTGAGTGAGGAAGAGGGAGGGAGGGAGAGAGAGAGAGGGAGGGAGAGAGAGAGAGACTGAGAGACTAAATTGTTGTGGGTTTTTCCTTTAGTGTTTCAGGTTGTGGTACCTGCCATTGATTTGGCCTGAAAAAGTTTATTGTCTGAAAGAGGAAAAGAGAAATAAAAAAGAGTTGAAGTAGTAAAGTAAAAGGCAAAAAGAAAACATTTTGAACAGAACAATAAGGCTGAACACAATGCTAGATTTGTCTTTAAGTCCAGTAGCGGTATCAGGCTAACTAGCGAGCCCTGGTCTGTGAATGTTAATTATTTTCCTTTTGTCATGAAACTGTGATGTAAAATTTAAAAAATGCTATTGTGTTTCGCCTGTTTCAAATAGTTAGAAATCTTTCATACATCATCAGACGTTTTCATAAATTCTGTTAGCCATTTCTCTTAGATGAGCTAACCTGACATGATTTCTACTTTTTTTCTCATATGCATAAAGGATTGTAGTAATTGCAGCTAGCACCAGCTAGTCAGTTAACACATGCTAACTTGACAGGACGTCTGAGGAGATTTTTTCCTGTCATACTCATAAATGTTCAGTAGCTACACAGCTAACAGTACTGGCCAGCTAGCTTGTGCTAAGTTGACAGGACTTTAATGGTTTGCTATCTTCTTCGCTAGCACTGTCAAGCTAGCTAACAAGCGCTAACATTATAAGGTTTTTGCTGTGGATTTTTCAGTTGTATTCATAAATGATTAAATCTTCACAGCTAACACTAGCTAACTGGCTAACCTGAGCTATGGTAGGATTTCTGAGAAGTTCTTCTTAAATAGTATAATCTTAGTCATATGTTCATTATCTTTACCGCTACTTTATGATTTAGCTACATTGACTGGATTTTAATAAGACTTTTAAGTCATGTTTATAAATGCCTGTAATCTTCAATGCTAACATCAGTTTATTTAGCCTGACAGGTTATAGGTCATATTCATAAACCTTTATAAACTTCTACTACTATCACCAGCTAACTGAGTAATTATATTTTAATCATTTTCTTAAGTGAATTTTTAAAAAAATGTAATATTTAGGAAGAAATTTTAGGGTCTCATTTTACATCCTCATAGATTTTGGTGCTAATACTAGCTAGCTAACATGAGCTAACCTGACTGGATATTTCAGAATACTAGTTTGAGACTTATAGAGTTCCTGTGATGAGTGAGCCCAAAAGACCCGTCTCCAGTCCTCAGACAGATTGTCCTCTTGTGATGTTGAGGACTTTCTCAACCTCACACTCCTGAGAATGGGTTTTAGTGCAATTTCTTTCCCTGTCTCTATTGAAAATGTTAAATCCACAAACCCCTGTCCCTTTAAACCTTCAAATGAACACGGCTAAGATGATTCTACATTCATGGAGAAAATCATGAAGAAGCAGTGAATTACTATATTGATACATTTCTGATTAACATTTCTCTCTAAGGAGAACAGCGCTTAACATAAAGCAGCTTGAAGAATAAAGATCGGTAAAGCTATTAATGGAAAACTTAGTAATGGAAGAAGAGTTTCAGAGTGGAAGATAGAGAGGAGAGACGGGTGGATGTTCGGGAGGAGCGAGAGGTTAATAAATCTAATAAGTGGAAGGAGCTCATGTGGTTCGCTTCTGGAGTGTGTGGGCAGAAATACATCCACCACTTGTGTTAATTATCAGCAGCATGGAAATGTTCCTGGTTCTTTGAAAAAACATCTGTCAGGGCTGGACCGAGTTTATAAAAGAGAAAGGTGTTTTAATACTTTTTTTATTTTTTCTTTAACATGCGTGAAGTTCCTGTTGTCCCTCACGTTATAGCAGCTGTAAACAGTCGTTCCTTCACCGGTCTCTCGTTATTCTCTCTCTCAAAGTTAACTTGTAATGTTACAGAGGAACCCAAACGTGCGCTGTACACGTCCCTGTGAATGAGCTGTTGCTATAGAAACCATAATGTATTAGAACACTTTCTGACCAATCAGTATGTAGAAATTCACACTGCTGTGGAATAAGCGTATAATCATACTGACTGCTGACAGTTCACACTGACCAAAGTGGCAGATTACAGTGCACGTGTCCTCAACACCGTCCTGTTGGACGTGAGGCCAGCCCCACCTCTGCTTCAAACACATTTGCAGAAGGTTGCTGGACAGGGCTGTTGAGGGCCGGGAGGAGCTAACCAGCGACTGTAACCAATGATGAAATGAAATGTCAGCAATGAGGAGAAGCCAAGCTGAGTTAAGCGGTAGACGAAAAGAGCACTCAGTGGAAGAACAGCCAGAGGATGATGCCTGCTGCCCCCAACTTCACACCCAGCTGGTGCAACAAACACTGCCATTCCCAGCCATAGCGAGCTTCGTTCCAGTGCCACCTGATACAGTTTTCTGTGTGCAGAGCCGTGCTCTTCTGACACTGATAAATGCTGAACAATACTTGAGTACTACTGAAGTTGAAACCTTACAGTCGCTCCTTACGTTTGTATTTAGACCTTCAAAAAGCTTTTCTTTTCTCATCCAGATAATGACTGTATGCTATACATAAGGTGAAAGGCCTCAGTTTAGCAGCCAATCATTTCCTTTTAAAGCATCAAGTCAAATTCATCAGTGTAGAAAAAACTATCCAAATGCTGCGCCAAGTTGTTGACCTTATAATGCACAATATAGTTAGCGCTATAGCTATCTGTGTGTGCTTGGAGATGGCTAAGCCACGACGCTGCAGTGTGGAACTTGAGATTGAGCACCCCTCAGTAAAATCCCGCAGCATGCTGGAGTAAGCTTCGTATAAGACTCGTATAAAATGAAGCATCTCCTATACCTCCTTAAAAGGCATGAAATCCATCGAACATGAAAAAGCACCTTGAGTTAAGTTTTGCTAATCTTAACTGGGTATATTTAACTGTTAGCCTGTTGTTGCTAATGCTAGTTCAGACTAGCATCGATTCCAGTAGCTAACTTTATCAGCTAGGCAGCAAGGCAAATTCTGGTCAGTACTGGCTATTTACAGGATATTTTCCTTCTGATTAATTCATTAGCAAACTCCGTAGCGTTAGTCATGCAAACATACACAGACTGAATGATGTTTTTTTAGCCAAAATGGTGTAGCTGCTTTCAAATCAAAATGAGCTCAACAAATTTCAAACTAAGTTTCTGTTCACATGAAAACGCCATTTCATCATTTAAAAACTTTTACTCTTTAATACTGAAGTACAAATTATTTGACTCTCACTGCAGTACGTTTTTGGCGGGAAACTTCCGCATTTAATTGAGTAAGGTTTTGACACTTTTTTTTAATACTTTCACTTAAAAATAATTCCTCTGTCCTTTTTCCACGCATGACTGCATTTCCTTCTCAGTGATCCATCACGTCCTGCAGATCTCCTATTGAATCTCAGACACACTCGGATGCTGAGGGTTAGATTTTATTAAAATGTAGCATGCTGTACTTATCTTATTCAATAAAAGCAGATCTGATCTGATGTGCCGAAAGCTTTACTGACTCCACAGACCACGAGAAAGAGCAACGAAAGCCGAGCTCAGAGTTCCCCATGCCACTTCACAGGTGTTTAATATCAAAAAAGACAGAAATAAAAGGACAAAGATGAAGAAAAAGGTGGGAAAGTGTCTCAAAGTCCTGACATTTGTAGCAGATAAAGAGGAAGAGAAGGTCAGTCGGGCTGGAGAACTGCTCCCAGATGATGTCACAGCGGGTTGTTGACCGTCGGCCAGAGCTGCGTATTTGCATTCTTCCCCGAGGCAGCGCAATAATGTAGCTTTCCTTTCACCTGTTTTTATGCAAATCCGAGATTATGAAACACTAAATGGAAATAAAATTGACAAGGAAATTTGGTTTGGGATGAGTAATGTAGTGAATGTACGCAGAGAATGCAATTACGATGACGTCTGCTTGTTTGTTTACTTCAGAATGCTCAATAAAATCACTGCTCCTTTATTGGAATATTCCAGAAAACAAATCTATGCTCCTAGAGCTCTTTCTGAACATTTCCGGCCATAAACAACATCATCATCATCATCAGGGGCCCCCACCGAAGAAACTTATATTATTTTATATGCAAGAATGAGCAGAATTAATACTTCATTATCTTGCATGAGGTTTAATGTGAAACAAAATCTGTAGGAAAAATTGAGGTGAAGAAAAATAACAATCACAACGAAAGGGCTAAACAAGTCATACCTATAAATAATGAATAAATTATATGTATATATAAATGAGCAAACCTTAGCTAACATAATTTAAACACGGCTGGGGGGAATTTAGCCGGAACTCGTACCCGCGTCACATTCCTGACAAGACCCATGAGGCAACTTAGCATGGTAAAGATTCTGAAATAAAGAAAACAATTTATTAATTGCTCACGATTGTGACTGAGTTGCTCAAGCTCTGAAAAGAACTGCAGGTGATTGGCGCTTTGCCACCTGAGTACTGAACGTTTTTAACGTTAACAGGCTGCTGTTGTTGAAGCTAATAGTGAACTACAAACTTAACATCCGTTAGGCTAACACGTTCTACAGCTGCAGTTAGCCACAAACCTCATCCATTTTAATTATATTAAACTAATGGAAGCAAGAAAGTGGACAAGTTGACTAAAACCAGTGCATTATTTTTTCTTGCCGGAATTTTGGGTCAGTTCTCGGAATTTTGGAATTCCGATGGGCCTCTTTCGGTGGAATTTTGGAAAACTCCTGGAAAACTGAATCTGAACCTTGATCTCCGATCCTGTGTCCTTTCTCTGTTCAGTTTGCACTGGTCAACAATGAGCGGGATGAGGAGTGAAGGAATGATCGCTAATATACAGAACACATGGGTTAGCTGGGAACGAATAAAACCGTACTGTGTGATCGGTTTACTTCACGTTGAGAGTTGTCATGCCGACAGAGACGGCTTTGCTGAAGCAGATGAATAAGACCAGGCTAACCGCTAACTGATCTCCGCTAGCTAGCACGCGGGACATCAGTGTTCAGCTGAAGCAGCATATTATTGCTGCTGGGAGTTTCCTCAAGAAGGACCTGAAAGTTGTCCGTATTTCAATTTACAGCGTGAATGCGCTTGTCTGAAATATCGAACGATCGGGCTATTAACCGCCACAATGCCTAAAGATTTAGATTAGATTGTTTTGGTGAATGGATGGGATGCAGCATAGCCGCAGCATCACTATTCACATCTACCTCAGCTAAATAACTGGACTAATGGGATTGCGTGGCAGACAGACGTCACGGGGAGTGACTCAACAAAATCCACTCATGATATTGGGGCAGAGAAGATGAGCTAACTTGACTGAATGAATCTGGTGCAATTTGCACAATAGATATTCAATATAATGCATGAGAGAGAGAGAGAGAGAGAGAGAGAGAGAGAGAATAGAGCCAAAAATTAGCACAGAATATGAAGAAGCAGGGTCGATAAAGGACATGAGGAAATAAAGCAGCATCTTTTGGCTCAGACTCAGCGAATCCCTCCATCGATCCCAGCCACCATCCTGAAAAACACCATGTTTATCCTGAGCTACGACTCGCCACATCCCACATTCAGAGTATTAGTACTAGAGCATCCTTTAATTTAGAGAACACAGAACCGAGGCTCAGTGTCTGCCATGATCTCCCTCACGCTGCCGTTCTGCTATCGGCTCTGGAACAGGAGCGTCGGGCTAATTGGACAGAGACGTGGCGAGCTGAAGGGACGTTAAACCCGCAGTGTGTCTCTCTAATGAATGGGCCATTTTGCTGAGATAAGACATTCAGTCGGAACTCATAAAAAGTCTGGGGATTGTTATCTCTGTTGATATCATCTCTCTTCTGTTTGACCTTCACTGATTTTGTTTCACTGTTTCAGCAAAGATAGTCAACATGTTTATTTATTTAAGGTTGCGATCACGATCATGGACGAGCGAAGGAACAACGGAGTGACAGCGAGAGACTCAACTGATAAACCCAATACAAAGATTATTAAACCAATATCTAGACTTTCTTAGTAGTTTCAAGATTGAAATAATCTTGTTCAATTGGCATATAAATTTTTTGAAAGAAATTTTAAAGCTTAAAATGTGTCTAGAAGCAGACTGCGTCATCTCATATTTGATTTATAATAAGCACATTTGCCCATATTTGAGATCATTTCGCTTGCTAAGATTCCATTTGTTTAGAATTGCAGGATCAGTACAGGGCTGAGAGCTGAGAGCTGACACCAGCGAGGAACCTGAGGCTCAGCTCTCAGAGCATTGTGTAACGCAGCAACGTTAAACAGGTGAAGGAGATCATGCTGTGACAACAACAATAACCACCACCAGTGGAAATGCTTTCTCTCTTTGCAAGCACTCATGTCCTCCATTGTGTGTCGTCACAATATTTCATTCTTATTTCCCCCCTAGTTCCTGTTCCACCAGCTTCAGTTTGGTCTTTAATCTGACGCAGTTGCTAGCAGTCACCGTTACAGAGTAACTTTTCCATCCAATTTCCTCCCTAATTTGGACCCAGCTCTCCCCGTCACACGACACAATAGTCCAGAAATTGTGAGATAACACCGTACTAAACAAATCCGTATCCATCCATCCATCCATCCATTATCTATAGCGCTTTATCCGTCTGGGTCGCGGGGAAGCTGGAGCCAATCCCAGC